>NDGM011220152.1:0-10934 GCA_002564305.1 Octomys mimax
AAAAAAAAAAATTTTTTTTCTATCTGCTTCCAAATGTCCCTGAATGTGATTTTTGAGTCTAAAGGAAAGCCAAGCCATTGCCTCAGATTTTTAACAGGAAAAACTGTAAGCCTCATTCTTAGTCACATCATTTGAAATATTAAAAATAGTAATACAATGTCCAAGAACTTTAAAAAGAAAAATTGAGGCTCTACTTGGAAGGCTGAAGAAGAGATGCTGGGAGCAAGGAACAGAGCCCACCAAGGCCTTCTCATCTACCCGTAGCGCTCTGACTCTGACACTTTACTATGTTACATACCTAATGCTACTATTTAAATTTAAAATATTGTCTCCTGTATTTATAGAAGCAAGTATGTTGATTACAAAAATTTCTGAACATACAGAAAAACATGAAAAAACTAAGTGTTGTCCACAAGGTTTCTCCACAGGCAGCCGGGGTGCACTGTTGTATTCCAGGGTTGTATAGCCCCAGCATGGATGTGTGCTGTTAGCAAGAAAGTCAGACTCTGTACCTCTTGGTCATAATGCTACTTTTTCCTCAGTTCCAAATATGTCATATTTTCCCACATACTTGCATATTGAAGAGCAGTGTGACTTGTAAAGGCTACATAGTGCCATGTTATATGGAGGTACCATTCTTTCAGAGGCTTCAGGTTTGAAATCAGCTAGGCACAGTGTTGCTCTGGCCCTGGGATGGTCATGCTGTCAGTGCCCACAGGTCCCGCTGATGCCTGGCTTGGCAGCTTGGTCCAGCCCAGTGGGGTCAGCTTTCTCCTGTCAGCTTGGAGTTTCATTGTCTTCCTCTTTTAATTCTGCCCACCACACCCCTTGCAGGGCTCCCTCAGGATTCTGGTGCAGCCACTTTAGCTCCTAGTAGACAAACAGCCCCATTTATGGTGCCCCAGAAGTGGATGCATCCTAATGCATTCAAAGCCCACTTTGCTTCGCGTTCCACTCGCTGGGGCTCCCCTTCTGCCTCTCCTTTGCTAGCCATACCTTGCAGAAGGTCCTGAACATGCTTTATGTATTAAGGTATTTTCAGATAAATGTCATCCCCTCCCTAGGCTTTTGCAACTGTCAGAAACAGCTTCTTAATATGCCAAGACAGTGAGTTTCAGAAACTCAGGGAAAGAGCAAAAAAACTGTGTCCATCTGCTTCGGTGAGTTCACCTAGATTCTTTGCCTTGGAATCTGTCCCAAAGACGATTCCTTGAATTGGGGGGGCAGATCTTGTACATGACACCTAGCCAGAGACTCTAGGAGGAGAAAGAAGGGGTGACCTCCCTGATGAAACTGCAGCCTCCCTATTTACTCTTCGAGAGGATGCCCCAGACCAGGTGTAGCCAGGACACCAGCAGCAGTTGCTCTGTCCCCTTAGCTATGTGCAGCCATCTAGTGAAGGCTCAGGTTTCAGTCTTCCCAAAATATCTTAACAAACTCAGGACCCTGCACAGCTGGGAGTCATTAACCAAGAATCAAAGGGCAGCACCAAGGGGGGTAGGGGGGTGACAGGGCCTCAAGCTGGCCCAGAAGCCTCACAGTTGGCCTCCAGGAGTTGTGGAATCAGTCTCCAGATAAAGGGCACCAGCTCTGCACAGGGGAGGGCAGAGCTGTGGGCAGGGGAGGCTGCACCAGCCTCTAGACACCATCTCCAGGACAGTGTGGCTGAAGGTGGCTCTGGAGGGATGGGGCCCTGGCCCTGTACTTTCTCTTCAGCCTTTGGGCACATGCTCTTTAACTAGCATTGAGGCCACTGTCTT
This sequence comes from Octomys mimax, assembly GCA_002564305.1. NCBI lineage: Eukaryota > Metazoa > Chordata > Mammalia > Rodentia > Octodontidae > Octomys > Octomys mimax. The sequence goes on from NDGM011220152.1 coordinate 1,761, forward strand.
GATTTAGATCCTCTGAAGAGTTCAAGAGAAAGCTGGCCCTTCACAGAATCGCCTAGTGGGATGAAGGCTAGTCAGAAGTGCCTGTCAGAACTAACGCTTCAGGCCCGGGTCAAGCTGCAAAACCTCTTTGTTAAAACCTCCATATGGGCCTGAAAGGAATTAAGCAGACACAGAAGTCTTCTGTAAGAACTGTTTGTATTTTTAAGAAAACCAGGTGACTCCTTGATCCAACTGCTGGTTTTGAGAGCTCAAAGCGAGACCTGATGCCTGTGATAGTTGCAGTTGCTCTTGGGAAAGAGAGGGCCTCCTTGCCTTCTCTGCAGCCCTCTGTAGAACCCTGCCATCAGATCTAAGACTGCCTGTCCTGGGCTCCCTCCCATGAACCTTTGCTGCAGCTTGCCCCTCCCAGAATGAGGCTGGAGTCTCAGTACTTCCCAGAGTTGGCTCGAGCCAAGAGGAAAAATAGCCTCTGCTCTTTCTCTAGGGTTCCCCAAAGCCCTTACACTCTGGTAGGACTCCTGGGAGCTGGGAGTAGCCCCTCCTCCAGTCTACTGGGGAGGGAGACTCTGAGAGGGCAAAGAATTTGCTGTTACAGACCAGACTTCCTGCCTCACAGTGCCCTCTGACCTTTAGTAATTATACTTCGGAAGTGGTTGGCTCCCCATCTAGAAATTGGAGATAATGAGCCCCAACTTCATGGGGCTATTGAAGGTTTAATTGATTCATGGTGGCTAAGTGGTTGTAATGCTGGCCTGGAATTTGGGGAGGCTGCTCTGTCAACAAGGAAAGGAGGCAGCCTGGCTTGCTTGATGTAGCCCCTCCTGGGGGAGCTGGCTGGCTGCTGCCTCTGTCAGCCCTGAGCCCCAAGTTCCCTTCTGCTTACAAATCCTTCCACCTCTTCTGCGCTCTGTGTCTAGAACCCTCCATCTGGTCAGGGTGTTCTATTCTCTCCTCTTGCCCCATATTTCCTTGTCTGGTTCATTTGAATCATGTTCTGAATGTACCTCCATTTCATCTGCAGCCCTCAGGGCGTAGCCCAGTCTTGATGTCTCTCTTCTGTGAAGTTCTATAGAACAGCACTTCTTAAACATTAATATAACAGAGACCTTGTGTAAAGCAGATCTTGACAGGAAAAGTCTGGGCTGAAACCTGAGACTTCGCTTTGTACCTAGAGCCCAGACGATGCTAACGTTGCTAACCTGAGTTATAACATTTCCAGAGCCAGGCCATGGGTCCTATGCCCCATCCCAGGGAACAGACCTGTGTTCTTTCTGATAGAAATCAGAGTTTCAGGAATTCAAATGTATAAGTTCAAACTCAACATTTACTCTTAAAGTCAATCAATTAAGCTGTTTTAATAATACAAAAATATGAAATTGTTGTAGATGACTGCTTTTATTGATAAAACACAATTAATACAATTAATTGGAAATAATTAGTGTTTAAAATGACAATTTACCTGGAAATTCTAGGATTTTTTCATAGTGAGTAATCTCACTAGAGAATGCTTACCTTTAACATTCACTGTGTTGGGAAGATTTAGTCCAAATTTTCTACAAAATTATTGAGTGTGGTAGCACAGCCAAGTTTAATCCTTGGATGAATACAATGTGATAAAATCTAATATGCAATACTTTTTAGCAAGTCCTTTGTTTTATCATTATTTCTAAAGTGTAATTTACAAAATAAAATTGAAATACAGTTGTGTTGCCCTTAGAGCAGCTTTCTCAACCTCAGTAGAATTGCTATATTGGGGTGGACAATTCCTTGTCATGGGTTTTGTGCTGTACATGGTAGGACATTTTGCAGTTTCTCTAAATCCTCTAGGTTCCAGCAGTGCACACCCTTTCTACTTCTTGGTGTGACTATGAGGGGTTGTGAGAGTCAGAATTGTTTCTAATCATATGTTTCCTAGAGGGCAAAATCATCCTGCCTTTTCAGAACCATTTCCCTAGGCACAAGGATCTGGGTTGCCAGGGGACAAAGTTGGAAAGCTGTGGTTTATGACCTTTGTTTAGCACTTGGTGTGGCTCCTTCTGTGATTCTCTTCACTAGACTGTGAATTCCTTGTGAGGAGAACTGGGAGGAAAGCTTCACGGGGAACAGCGACCTGCTCCGTGTGATGTTCAACAAATGTTTGATTGATTGATACAGACATAGCATCTGCTCTGGCTGCCTCATGTAGATAATTTGAGAGAAATCTGAGATAAGGAATGTGACCCTGTCTGAAAGCACAAACATCTCATAAACATAAGGTGATAAAGCTGCCAAAGTACATTTGTTCATCCCGTTTCTTATCAGCCAATCTTCCTCAAATGGGAAGCAGGAACAATGAAATTCCTTTCTCCTTTACAGAAAGCCGTCTTTGTTCTCACAGAAGGGCATAAGCCCTGCCATTTATTAACAAAGAGGATTTTAGTACTTAATCCCTTTGAATTTCAGTGTGCTCATCTGTAAACTAGAAATGATAATGTTCATTTCATAAAGCTGTTTTGAAAATCAAATGGGGTAACATAGGTAAAGTACTGAACCACCTATTGAAGTTAAGGAAATGTTTAGTAAACACATTAGTTACTTTTTCTGTTTTTGGGTGTCTTTGTGTATGCCCACACTTTAAAAAAATAAAAAAGAGAAAGGACAGCAAAAATAATATAAACCAGCAGATATACTAAATGACTTTTCCACGTTGCTGTGAAAGGAGCTTTTTACTAACCCCATGCCTTGAGCTCGCACGCAGGCTTCTGTGCCTCCGGCCCATGACTTTCACCCTGCATCCGGAAGGACGTTTGCCTCCGCAGCAGGATGTCAGCTTGCGTGAACCGTCTCCTGAATCACATTACCCAAGCCAGAGACCCAGGAGTCTTTCCTTATCCTTTCAAAGTGTTGCAAGTTCTTCTGATTTTTCTTTCAGAAGGTAAATGACTGCTGTTTCTGTGAGTCCTGCTGTAACCTAGACCTTTGTCTGTCCGACTGGTACCACTGCACCAGTCTGTAATATGCTTCTCACTGTGTACTAGCAGTCCCTTCAGAAGAACCATTCTCCTGGGTGTTCCTAAATGGCACTCAGTGATTTCTTACAGCTAGAAAGACCAAGTGCCAAGGCAACACCCACAGTGTGTTGTTAGAGCCCAGCTTCTGTGCTCCAGTGATGCCCAGTGGACCATCTCCTCCTCCTCTGTGGGCCTTTAGAGAAACTCTTCCCATTTGTGAGTATGACCATCCCTGAAGTACAGCTCACTTCTCCTTCATTCAGCACAGCGAAGCATGGAGGATTGGAGGCAACTCCCACCTACCTGGGGATTTGCCTCCCACTGAAGTGACTCCCACCTACCTAGGGATTTGCCTCCCACTTATCACCTTCTCTTTGATCTTACAGTCCCGTCTTTACCCCCTTTTCTCTCCCTATCTCTTAGAATTTCCTTTTTCCTCCACTTTTTTCACCTATTAGGCAAAATGGAAAGATTCCTGGGTAGCGTTTATCTAACACTTAACATCTGTCAGGAACTGTGTTAAGAGCTTCCCTTGCTTTCTCTCATTCAATCGGCACAATGAGTCTGCAAGATAGGAGCTTGTGCTTCCTGACTTTTATAGGCAAGGGAATCACACAGAGAGGTTGAGTCACATGTCCAAAGCCTCACAGCTAACAAGGAACAGAAACAGAGTTGGACTTCAATGGCCTATGCTGTTGTATTCCCATTGGTGAGTCCCATCACAGTTTCATGGGTCACAAGCTTAGGATTTGCTTACATGTCTACTCTTTTAGGCTTCTGCCTGACTACCTGCCTTTCAAAGAGAAAAGCCTGTTGTAGAGAATAAAGACAAGTTTCTTCCTCTAGACTGTTTCCTCACTCTGTTATAAAGTTACCACATTTGCTGTATCTCAGTGGAGGCTTTTGATATTTTACCTTCAGCCATCATTCTATACTAAGGGCCAAGTGCACAGAAGTTTGTTTAGGGGCAGAAATTGTTCTAGAAACAGCCTAGTTACAGTGCAATAGCCACCAGCTCAGCCTGCTCTGGTGGTAGTCCTCTTTCATTGCTGGCTAAAGCCACAGGCCCGAATACATGTCTGAGCCTGAAAATGGCAGAGGCTTCTGATGGAAGGACATGGCCAACGGAGTGAAGGCACAGAAAAGGAAAACACTCTTGTCTATAGCAGACATAGTCCTTGAGCCAGGCTTTTGGGGCTGCATGCTTGCCTGACCACAGGCTGTTCTCGTTGCTCAAAACAGTCTGAGTGAAAATGATATAAGAACTCTGAGTTGTCATGAGAGCCATCCCCTGTGGACCATCGTTGTTTGGTCCTGGGTATGAGCAGTGAAAGCCACAGAGGGGCGCAAGAACATGTTGGTAGCCTGGGCCACATGCCACCCTGTGTGTCTCTGCAGTGTGTGTTGGGTTCTCAACATTGTCACATCCTGGTGCAGCCTTCATAGGGCCAACTTGATCCACAAAGGCTCCTGGGCCTTCAGAAAACACCCCATTATGGCTGACTCGGTTCCCAGAGAAAGTGGCAGGGGATGACACCAGAAAGATGGGGCTAGAGGTGCCCAGGGGGAGCAGATGGAACGGGGAGACAGAGCAGGCTGCCCTGCCTCTTCCTGTGACTACGCCTTCCAGCCTGGAATAGAAAATCGTCTGCTGAGGCACAAAGGTAGAATGACTCAACCTCTGTGACTGCAGGACACAGAGGAAAGAAAATTATGTTTATTAGGCAATCGGACAGCCAGTGGGCTACCACGTGACCTATCTTGTGGAAACTGGCCCTTTGGTGATCTGAAGATTCTCAAGTGACAGAAGTAGTTTCCACCTTACCCCTATCTGATCATCAGCCAGGGCAAGCCTGAAGGAAATGCCTCTGGCTACCTCTTCCAACCACCCATGGTACAAACAGTGCTCTTGTTCTGCCTGGGAGACACCAGGCTAAGTGTGAGCGGGTGGGCGGGGTAAGATTAGAATACAAACCTGGTGGCAACTGCCTGCCCTTGCTTCCTTGCTGGGAGAGACAGCAACAGAACAAACGCTAGTTCCAAGGAAGAAGGGTTGCTGGCTGCCCAGCGTCTCTGAACCTGCCTGAGAGGTGGCCTTGTTTCCTTCACTTCCCCTTGTGCAACTGCGTGATGTGAGGAGGAAACAGCTGCATTCTTCATTTACCTGGCTGATGCTGCTGCTGCTGTCATTAGTATCATTTTGTCCCTTTCTCTGGTCCTGACATTAAAACATAAAGGCATCCGTATTTGAAATTTAAAAAAAACCTAGCTAAAACACAGACAGCAAAATTCTTGCTCCGTGTTGGGCTTGAGAACCACAGGGGCTATCATCTGATTCATTCATTTACTGTACTTCTTTCTGGTTTACGCTAGCATTTCTCTGGTGATTGATGAATAGATTTTAATTTGGGTACACCAAAGATGCTGACAAGAATGAAACTGTGAAGAAATGCTTTTGAGCTGGATAAAGTTTCCTTTTGGATGAAGCTACCTTTCATCGTAGGCTGCTAAAATCTATCTTAAAAAAAAAAAAGATGATAATCCAGTCCCTGCCTATGAAGTATCCCTGTTTCTCTTGGAGAAATTTGAGGGCACAGTGGAAAGAGTGCTTGTATTTTCATTGCTGGTAATCATTATAGCTCTTTCCCTGGTATTTTAACAGGACACCCCTCACAGATGTCATGAAAGGCAGAAAAAGCCAGTGTAAAAGAACAAAGCAGCTCCGTGAGAGCCTTGAGAGAAGGGGAAATGTCTAGGCGTGCAGAGCTCCTGGCCTCACGCATGCTGCTGACAGCACCCTCAGCAGCAGTGGCTCTGTGTGAGTTCATGTCCAGTGCTGGGTATTGTTCTGGGTTGGATCTAAACTAAACCCCCAAAGATTTGCATGTTGTATGTAGGCTTGGTCCCCAACTGTGGCACTGCTGGGATGTGTGGTCATTTTAGGAGGTAGGACCTAATTGGAAGTAGCTCATTGGCAACTATGCCTTAGGAGGGGCTGTCAGGGCTCTCACCCTTCCCTCCCCACCCACCCTCCTCCCTGGCCACCATGAGGTGAGATGCTTTGCTCCACTCAATTCTTCATCATGACCACCACCTTACCACAGGCCCAGCAACAGTGGGGCCACACAACCACAGACTGCAAACCCTGAAACCATGAGCCAGAATAAATCTTTCTCCCTCACACACTATTTTTCTCAGAGACAGAAAACTAACACAAGTGGTCTCTCCTCCGCTATCCCTAATAACCATAGGCCTTTGCTCATTCCTTTCCTTAGAACCAGGACTGTACCGAGATGTGTCTCTTCAAACAGGCAGGATGCCTTATTATCCCTGTTTGACAAGTTGAAAAGATAATCATTGAGGCTTCAAGAGGCTAAGCCCCATAGTCAGCGAGAGATATTTTGTTCCAATAGATGCCCTTCCTACTGCACCCACTAGGCCATGCCCTTTGCTAGAATCTTTTAAAACAAAATGCGATTTTCACTGCGATCTCTTCTTAATCTCTTCAGTTCTCTTTTTTAAAGGAAAGATAAGCGCAATATGTTAGATAGTAACTAGGTAAGTTTCACTAGTCTTTCTGTAGAAACTTAGGTAGCTTATAAGTTTCCCAGAAACATAATTAGCTTTTATTTCATTTGATATCAGAGCATCAGGAGAACACAGTGACTATAAATGACTTAGTTGTAAGCAAATTACTGGAGATTAAACATTAAGGTAAAAATAAATACTTTTGAAGCATTGTTCCCCTAGTCTGAAAAATAGCAAAGGAAGCCAACAAGAAATCTCAGGGCAAGGCTGACCTGGAGTTCAAGCCATTTTCTGGATGGCTGCTGTGACCCTTCTGTGTATTTTCTGGCTCACTGCAACACGTTTTCTTCCAGGTGTGGTATTTTGTCCCATTGACCTCTTTGCTCCCAGATAAGCCTGTAGCTCAGGACAAAGAGTTCACAGCAGGGAGGCTCAGCACTGGGGCTGCTTGAGAAGGAAACCTAGATAAGGCGCTGTGATTCCTGCAAAGCAGCAGGTAGCAACTTAGGCCAGAAGGACTTCTGAGGAAGCTGAGGAGAAAATGTCAGATGGAGTGACAGCTTGGGAGTAGGGTAAGGAGTAGGAAATGGGAAAGGATGGGAAGGAAGATATTCGAGCATGAGAGAGCTTTTGTTTTCCTAAAGGGATGATGGGTTCATTTCTGAAACTAAGTTATTTTCATTCTTTCTAGCAAAGGTTCTTCCCTTTCAAGGGTGGTGATAGCAACAGAGACAAATGTCATGTTACCACAGGTGGAAAGAAACTAGGAGGAATTACAGATTGGTGCTCAAGCCAGATTTTGAGGAAGGAAGACACAGCTCAGTCTAGTTTATATTCAACAGGAAAAAGTCATCCTTTTTACAGATTGAAATTTATTTTCCCAAAATTTGAAATCCTAAATCCCAGTACTTGAGAATGTAGTCTTATTTGGTAATACGGCCTTTGTGGCAGTAAACTAAAATGATGTCATTCGGGTAAGCTCTGACCCAGTGTAGCAGACGTTCTTATAAAAAAGAAATTTGGAGACAGACATGCACTGGGAGAACATGACATGAAGATACAGAGGCTATCAAGGTCATGCTTCTATAAGCCAAGGAATGTGAACGACCACCAGCAGCCAGGAGAGGGGCATAGAACACATTTTTCTCTATAGCCCCTAGAAGGAATGGCATCCTGTTCTAGGACTTCTATCCTCCAGAACCGTGACAGAATGAGCTCCTGTTGTGCACACCACCTAGTTCCTGGTACGTTGTTACAGCCCCCCTAGCAAACTATTGCCTCCCTTCTGCGGTCCAGCTGTAATTCTCACACATATTTCCCAGGGTGACTGCAGTTGTTTTCTCTCAGTAGAGAAATTGAGAAATTGAAGAATGTGGAAGGAAAAAAATATATCAAACTACGGATAATATAGTTGATGTCTCAGAGACAAAAGCCCAAGAAAATGTCATTTCAGGAACATGAAGGCAGTATGGTTGGCATCTCATATCGTTTTCTTTGTTACAATGATTCTGTGCCATTAAATGTTAATGGGGGAAGTTGATTTGATAGAAGAGTGGTTGAAAATTCTGGGAGCCCTAGGAAAGTAAAAAAAAGGCTAATGAAAACTTACAAGAGGAAGGAGAAAAGAAATAAGAGAGCAAGACAAGTTGGCAAAGAGGCGATTTGGTTTACAGGTAAAATGAGGTGACCTGTGATCACGGGAACTAACAGGAATACTTGGAACTATATATTTTATATGTTAGATAATAGAGACACATATATACCCTACCTCCTCATTCTAGGAATCAGACACATTTTAAAAATATGATCAAGATCACAAGTGGGGAAGAGGTAGACCAAATAAAAAAGAAGCCAATTTGTTGAATATGTTGTCATTATACAGAATCGAGCTATTTTCCTGCCATTTTGTTATTTTTAAGCATTGTTATAGAGTAGGTCTGCATACAATCTGGGTCCCCAGAATTCTGAGGAACTTCCTCATGCACTGTGTATATACTCCCCAGGGCTTGGTCTGTTTTTCGGTTTTTTTTAATGTATTTGGTACAGAGACTCACTATGCAGCTCAGACTTGTAGTGATCCTCTGTTTTGCAGCCTCCCCAGCACTGGGATTATAGGTAGCACCACCATGCCTGGTTTTAGTGGCTGGCTCAGCACACCTGGGGGCAGAGCCAGCAGTGCAGAGGGATCAAACCCCAGTTCCTGTGCTTGCTTAAGCAGGTACTCAGTCTGCCGAGCTATCTCACTGTCCCAGGGCTTGGTCTTTACATGTCCCTCTAAGGAGAATGCTTAGTGGATGCTTGCATCTGAGCTAGGACCTTCCCAAGTGAGATACCTGGGAACTCTAGTTATGTTCACAATGGTTGGTGCTATAGCAAATGGATTCTCTTAGCATATCTGCAAAGAGCCTTGCACAGTTACATAGAATAATGTCAAAAGGTGAAGACTTCTTTGTCATAATGATACTGGGGAGGAGACCAACATCTGCCAATGAAGCTAACTATGTAGAATGAGTCTTTTTTAGTGATATAGACTTCATGAAACAACTTGATCTCCAGAATATCCAAGTGTTAGTAATAAAAGATTATATTTTAGTAGGTAACACTATGGTAAGAACACAATGTTTACTATTTTTCTTTCAATTTTTTTTTTTTTTTT
>NDGM011220166.1:7101-18517 GCA_002564305.1 Octomys mimax
AGTTTGTGATTAATTCATGATCCAAGGCTGGGATTATGGGTCTGAGTACTGCTGGGATTATGGTGGGGGCTACACCCGGCCTGGAGCAGATAGCTTGAAGGCAGTAGAAGGAGAGAGGCGGCCTCTGTCACTGCTGCCGCTGCTGCTCCCTTTTGCTCTTTGCTGTTTTCCATGGCCATGACCTGCTGCCTTCTGCCATGTGCCAGTCTGCCCTGGAGCCAGCCAAGCATGGACTGAAACCCCCACACACTGTGAGCTAACTAAACCTTTCATTCCTTAATTTTGGGTGCTGGTATTTTGTCCCAGTAACTAGAGAAAAGTAACAGAGACAATTGGCAAGACGCAGCTGATAAGTACATTTCACAACACTTCAGAGTGACACATCAGCGCATTTTCTCAAAGTGAAAAGGTATTCACTGCTAGCTATGTAGAAATGCACTTGATTGAATGGTAGAGTAGTGCGTCCTGCCCTCTCATAGGCTTCAACGTGATTCCACACATGGCCAACTCGAAAGGAAAGCTCCCGCCTTTCTAAATGCGAGGACAGGCGTTGCGCATGGTTCTACAGTTCCATTTTTAAAAACCTGGAAAGCAGAAGCCCTGTAAAATTATTTTTAGCTTTAATGTAGCATCAGGAATCCATACTGGAACTTGCACACCCTCCCAGAATATTGTCTTCTGTCTGCTTGAAGGTGGAAAGTGGAGGAGGGCTCCACCTAGCTCCAGAGATTGTGGTGCTGCCCACGTTTATGTCAGGACCCGGTGGACATCTCCGCATCCCACTGCCAGCTAGGGTCTCCATGCGAGGCATGAGTTAGCAGAGTGCTTTCCTACCTGCTGGAGCACCGGCTCAATTGGTGTCAGATCTCCATGAGAGCTTCCTGGCTGCCTCAAATGCATTTCTAGGATTTGGTGGCGTCTTTATACATGGCCTCAACTTCCCCAAGCTGTCTTCCAGAAGCAAAAGAAATATTTGAGAACAGCAAAGGGCAGTCTGATCTCCAGGAAGCCAGCAGTGCTGAGCCCAGCTCTACACATTGCCCATACCCTGATCTGTCTCTACAGGGTACCAGAGGGCAAAGGGCAGGCCTGGCTACCATTGTGCTTCCAGCGCTTGCACTAGACATACATTTCCTACATGTGTGACTATGGGCAGTGCCATCTGCCACATCTACACAAAAGAATTCTGTCTACAGTCCCACTTAGCATGCATAGCAATGAGGGTAATATGCCCTTTTAGAATGATAAATCATACATGTGCGCACGTGTGCACGGCAGGGCACTCAGTGACTGCCAACGAATGCTAAGGATAAGGACATAATCAGTTTAAATTAAAGTCACTGCCACCAAAAAGAGCCAGAAAGTGATCATGAGTGTTATTAAAAGTTCCAACACAAGCTGGGTGCAGTGGCCGCCCCTGTAGCCCCAGCACTCGGGGAGGAGGACACAGGAGAATTGCAAGTCCCTGTGCAGCCTGGGCAGCTGCGACGTGGTGAGACCCTGTCTTAGAATTGAAATAAGAATAAGAGCAGGCTGGGGATGTAGTGCCACGTTAGGAGACTGCAGCGTTCAGGTCCCGATAACAAAAACAACCAACACATTTACCTCCCATACAAAGTCAGTTGACTAATGCAAGCCGAGGACATAGCTTTATTAAGGACTTTATTAGTTAGTCAACAATGCTCAGACAAGCCCCTCGGCATGAGTCGCCAGTCACTCTTCTGCCCCTCCAGCTCCTGACAGCAGCAAAGGAGTCCAGCTCCAAGGTTTGCTCCCAGGATGCCTGTGTGCAACCGGCTGGTGTACAGTGATGTGGCCCGTCATGCAAGCCACTCGCTTCAGCTAACTCAGACGCTTCCTCACTCCGTCCCTTGTTCCACACTGAGACACGTCCCGTGGAGTCTCCCCGATAGTAGCAACTCAACCAGGAATTTAAAAGATAAAACCCTGTACACTTTTCCAAATCCAGGCCTCTTCTACATTTTAACTTGATCATGAAATCATGTACAATTTATATAGGAAAAAAAATCAGTGGTGAATGGCTTTTGATTTTATTTCCATGGAAGCCATTACAGGCTTAATAGAATGTATGTACTTATCTTTGAACTCAACCTAAAAGGTGACATAAATGGGATTGCCCATTGTGAGAGTCTCAGTGTAGTACGGGCAGGCTCGCTGCGCCTGGCTCTGTCTGCCTCACGGCCTGGTGGACACGCGTGTGCAGGCTCACAGGGAGCCTCAGCTCAGCGTGGAGTCCACAAGAGGCAGCAGGAAAGTGTGTGCTGTGCCACTCAATGCGGTGTGCCTGGAGGGCCACCTGGAGTGAGCGGGGCGCCCTGCTGGGTGTCTGGGTGGTCCTGAGGGTTGACCTGGGCTCCTGTCTGGGCCCCCTGACCCTCCCAGCAGCCGTGAGTGGAGCGGCCTTGCTCCCCAACGCCCTTCTACCGTGCTATTCCTGCCTCAGAGCCAGCTCACCGTGCGCTGAGTCCCCTGAAACCGGGAGCCGCATTGAGCCTCTCCTTATATTATGGGTGTCAGGCACCGCGTCCCAGCAACAGGAAGCCTGGCGGGTACAGGCGCAGCCTCGCTCCGCATGCCTGACCTTCCAGCAGTGAATCTTGGCAGCTGGATTTCAGTGTGTGGCTGCCAAGGGGACCCTAGAAGAGTGGTCATTCTTCACAGCTGGTCGCCTGCATCAGCCATCGACAGGCTACCTCCAGGGGCAAGTCCTTGCCCACGACCCCTGGCATGAATACCGCTGTGTTCTCAGGAGAAAATCTAAGTTTGAAATCTGGCTGGTCACTGGGATTTTGTGGGCACAAGCTGATATTTCTGCTCACCTAAGAATAAACCTGTGTGCGAAAGTCTTACCTGTAAATAAGACCCAAAGTTCCAAATTTAATACATCAGTATAGTACTCTGGTTTATTCGCAAGGGCAGTTAGTTTGCTGTGCTGAGGGCGGTGATGCCGAGACATCTCAACACCAACTCCTCCAGTATTTACCTCTGAGTTGGAGAGGCTCGAGGTAAAAGTGTTGATGACTGAGTTCCACCAATTAGCGAAGGAGTTTCTCTGGGACATGATGAAAGGGAGGCGATGTTTCTTTTGAGAATTGAACTCATTAGCCTATGCTTGCCAGGCAGGCGTTGCGCCACTGGGCTATATCCCCAACCCTAAGAAGGGATTTTTATTTGCATCATTCGAAAACAAGTTTCAAATGGTGAAAGCCCAAGCCCAAGACAAAAGACTGTAGCTAAATAGAGATGTGATAAATGAGGTGTCCCTGGATACAGACTAGGAAGAGAAGCCACACGTTGTTTAGCTGTGGTTCCTCATGCAGCAGACAGCCACGCCACCTGTCCCCACTATTTGTGTATTTCCATTTGCGTGAACTTGCTCAGAGCTCAAATTAATGGCCGTGCACTTGGGGAGAGAGGACTGCCCTGAAAGCGAAGGCTCAGCAAATTGTGGGTGAGTTGCGCCGTGTGATCAGCCTCTCTTCCTGCCTCTCCAGGGCCAGCACATGTGGGGAGGCAGGTGTCACAGGCCTCCGCGAGCCAGGCACTCAGCCTGCAGGTGATGGCAGGACAGCTTTTGGCTCGAGAAGGATGTGTATCCCTCCCTGTTTCCCAGCCAGCCTTTTTGGCTGGGTCAGCGCTCTGCTACCTCCCACTCAGCTGTCACTCCCTAGGTGGAACTCTGGAGGAGCACAGATAGGCCTCAGCTAAGGCAGCTGCTGAGCTTTGGCGGCCACGGTGCTCACGCTTCCCAGCTCTTCATTTCCATCTCTTCCGGCCTGCCTATGGACACATCTTGCCCTGGCACAGTCGTAGACAAGGGAAGACTCTACACAAGCTTTAGGGTCTGGGTATTTAAGCCTGGAGCTTTGCATCCTGAGGATCTGGGAAAGGAAACTGAGAGGGAGAGGGCAGACAGGAATCATGGAAATGGGGGTGTCCCGACACCTTCCAGAGTAGGGCTGCGTATCAGAGGCTAGGAAGGTGTGCAGCACCTCGGCCCTGCAGACTGGTAGGCGCGTGCCTGCTGCCGCCCCCTTGCAGCACAGCAGCTAGCCACTGGTCCTCCAGCTTCTCCCCTGAGCATGTCCGGGCTTAGCCCTCTGAAATCTCCGTGAAATAGTATGCAAGTATTTGGCCTGTCTCAGGAGTATATGTGACAGACACGGGCCGTTGTGCCTCTCCTCGTGTGATGGCTTAGAGCCGAAATGTCCCTTGAAGCCTCATGTGTGTGAAGGCAACTGGACCACAGGGCACCATGGTCACCAACGGACACATCCACAGATGAGATTATGGCTGAGCGATCTGTGAGGAGGTGGGCCTGGTCAGAGGAGGCCACTGCTGAAGCAACTGGGAGGCTGAGCTCTTGGCCTCGACACCTCTCTTCCCTCTTCTTCCTGGCTGCCATGAAGTGAGCAGCCGTCCTCCCCGAGTGCTGCTGCCAAGCTGCTTCTGCCTTGGAGTCAGCCAGCTGTGGACTGCACCCTCTGAAGCCACAAGCACATACAAACTTCCCCTGCGCTCTGGAGTTGATACTGAGTGTTTTGTTCCAGCACCAGGAGTTGCTTATTCCTGGGTCTCCCAAACATTGTCCATTTGTTGAACAATGCGCCACCAAGCCATACACAGTGTTTGGACTGTGGGTGCCCAAGGATGTGGCTGTCTCCATGACTGATGGGGAGCAGCAATCAATGTCACCTATCAGAGCAAGGCAGGATTCAACTCCAAGATCTCCAGCACCCCTGACGCCCACTCTGAGGTCTCAGTGAGTCAGATATTGGACGTCCTCTTTTCTAGTTTGTGCAGCGAGTGCTGAATACCAGGCCTGGGAAGCTTCACAGGTGCAGTGATGTCTCCCCTTGGTTCACAAACTCAAGAACCCGACACTGGGGCTTGGGGCTGCGGCCTCAGGAGGGCCTGGTCTCTGCTTGCATGTTCATGCATGTCCTTTGGAGGCAGAGGGACGAGAGGACAAAACAAGAAAAGTCCTTGTAGCCCTCATAACTCAGACATTGGCCAGAATCTCTTGAACCCCACATGGGGACTGAGCATCAGCACTGATGCAGGGGCCTGGTCTCAGACTCAGATGACCAAGACAGGGGCTCCTGTGGCCTCCTGAGTCAGGCATGACCTTGAGCGGTGTGGGATAAGGCAGGAGGTCGGCCCTGAACCAAGCCCCACCGTGAGAGCTGCTGGAACAAAGTTCCCCTCCCAGGGCCCTCCACTGGGTCCCCACCTCTGCACAGGTGGGCTGAGTGCCCGGTGCTCAAGGTCGGTCATGTGTGTCCATGCCTGTGTCCTGTGGTAAAATCACAGGCTTTGCCCTGCAGGATTCCTGGCAAAAAACTTTTATTATATCTGTTGTCTTCGAGGCCCAGTAGGAAAAACCTGGAAAATTCCAAGGCCTCCTTGTTGGTGCAGGGAAGAAAGGCACAGGTGACAGGGACAGCTCCTCATCCTGACCCCGTGCTCCTCGTTAATGCAGGCTACTCTTGTGCATCCCCACTTACGATGCGGGGAACACTCCTCAGGCCCCCACCTCACCCCACTCCAAGAAGACAGAGCAGATGCGGCCTAGCACTGGACATGCTCCTGAACCGGAAGACGCTCCCTGCGAGCCACGGGGCAGACATCCCCGGAGCTGCTGTGCCTCGGAGTCAAGGCTCGGTGAGCAGCGTCTTCTGCTCGTCTGCCCTTGGGAGGTGTAACGCTCAGACCGACCATCGCTACGAACTCGCATGACAGCCACGAGCACATTAGCAGGTTTTCCTTGCAGCTGTGAGCAAGGCTGAGGCCCGGGGAGGCTGAGCCAATGTCTGCAGCACGCAGCTGGCCCTGCACCTGGTTCCCACGGCAACCCAGGAGCAAAGGGGAGAGAGAAGTTGCAGGGACTACTTTGAAGCCCTTCTGTTTTGGCCTCTGAGCTGGAACCAGGAGCCAGGGGCATCTTTGCAAACAATGCAAAGAGAGAAAGGACCTGCTCCGGGGTACAGCCCCACTGAGCTGTGCTCTGGCTCCTACTCTGGCACACTGCCAGTCACAGCCGGCCACATCGTGAGCTGCTTGGAATGAATCTGATTGTCCCCTGCAAGCTTGGTGTCTAAATGCAGGGGCTAGGACCAGGTGACATGGAGTCACAGTCGGTTGTGTCATCTATGAGTTTGGTCTTTGCACATCTGCCTATGCACTAAGACTTGTTTACAATTCCACGATCACAGAGTCAAAGCTGCAACAAATATAAACATGGTAATCAGGTTTTATTCATGATTCTAGGGTCAGGCAGCCTTCGGAACCAGAATGTGCTAGAAGACATTGGGGCGGCAGGATTCACACCACATTTAAGGGCAGAAGACAGAGGAGCAGGGGCATCTTCCCCGGGCATGGCTCCTTGTAGCACCTCATTTCAGTCAGNTGGTGCGGCGGGCCACAGAGCTGTGGTGATGACCAAGGCGGCAGCAAGCAGAGCCATGGCTGGGCTTAGCGGCTGCTCTACCAAGCCAGGCTGCAGCAGGCCGTGAGGAGCACACACCAGCCTCCTCAGGTTTGTGATGACTTTCGCTTTGCTTGGTGATTTCCCTCCAGCCTAGTAAGCAGGCGGAGCAACTGGCCTCGGGCCTCCTGGGTCCCCTGCTCCTGGCCGAGGTGCAGCAGCACATGCACCACAGTGGTGCCTGGATTGTCCAAGAGCGCGAACGCCATGGTGCACCTGTGTGTACTGGGGCAGCGCCACCCGCACGTGGGCCACAGTGCTGTGAGCTGTGTTCTGTGTTTACAAATCCACAACATGCATTAACTGAGCTGTCTCCACACACGCGAAAAGCACATCTATCAATCAGTTGGTGCAGATGTGGGCAGAAGCCCCCGGGAACCTGCTCAGGACTTCCTCCTGCACATAGCTATGCTGGCCACAGAGCTACAGCGTGAGCAGGAAGTGCCTCGTAACAAGCCACGCTGGGTCCTGGTGCAGTGCCAGTATCTCCGAGACCGCAGCGAGCCCCACTCCTTAGTGTGAGGCCAGGGTAAGAAGAATTCAGCGGACAAGCTTTTAGATCCCTATCAACAAGGTATTAGCCTGGATTTCTCTGCATCAGAATGTCTATTTTTCCTGTATTTCCTTAAAATTATGCCTGCTTTTATTTCAAAAAGGTAAAGTCACAGGATGTTCACCTAGTAATCTCCCTCTCACTCACGGGTATCTCCTTTCATGCCTGGCTTTGACTGAAGAATAGAAATCTAGAGAAATGGCTGGTCTCTGTCTGGTGCTGCACGTGGATGCGGAGCTCGAAGGTCACCAGACATCTGTTCTAGGCAAGCGCTTTTGATGAAATGCTTTTGCAAGAAGGAGAACATTCTCCAGGCTGCAGAGCTGCCTTCACGTCCATGTTCTTCCGGTGATTTGTGCCTGGTGTGGAGGATCAAAGCAATCGGTGAAGATGCAGAAAACACTCCAGGGGTCTCCCTCACTGCCTGCTGGGCTGAAAGAACTTTGTCACCTATGCGGCTCGGTGCGGCCCCTGCACACTGGCAGCTTCGCTATGAGATCAGTAACACCGTCAACGCCTTGCCTGGCTGCCACCAAGAGCAGCGCCTCTACAGGAGGAAACGGAGCTTCACCGATTGCAAGGGAGACAGGTCAGGTAGCCCACTGGACTTCAGAGCTGGGCGGCCAGGCCCGTGGCATCTGCGCCTCAGAGCAGTGCTCAGGGAAGCCCGCAAGGTGTGGCTTCCACAAGCCATGGGCAGGCGAGCCTCACACCCTGCCCTGTAAGCTTCAGTGAAGGCTCCAGGATCCTGGAGAGCCCAGGACAGCTCTCAGCCCGCTTCCTCCCCGCCCCACGGCAGCTGTTGCTGCAGCCGTACAGATGTCCTCCTCCTCCTGCAAAGGCCAGCTTCACCGGCCGGAGCCAGTGTGTGGCCCAGCAGTCCCCGCCCTGGCAGGTGGCGCTGCCCCATGCAGCCACTCCCCTGTGGTAAGAGGTGTTGGAGCTTGAGTCTCGCACCCTGGCACCGGACACAGGCTGAGGCGAGCTGGTGGTGGTGCAGTTTCCTCTTCTCCAGAACTTGGGGCACTGGGCACACCCACAGCACATGCTTCAGGGCGTGCGGAGCTCAGGCAGAGGACAGGCTTCGGGGCGTGCAGGGCTCAGAGGCCGTGCACAGCTGGATACACTGGGCCTCATCGGGAGTTTGCATGTTGGGCTGGGAGGATTTTTATTACAAATCACAGAAATATGTGTGGAATCATGGTGGCTCCAGGCAAGCAGAGCAAGTGGCACAGCTCTTGGCATGTCCTAAGACCCATGCCAAGACATCCTTATTCAACACCGCTTTGGCCCAGAAGTTCTGGAATTTCTTTTGGAAGACGTTTTGGACCTTCTTCACTGTCCTCCATTCCACTAATTGTGGGGCAGCCAGCGTATAGGTGAGAAACATTAAATTACATTCCTCTCCAAGAAAATAATCCAAAGGAGATCAAGCATCTGTGCGCAATTTCCGGCTCTAAATCACTCTGTGATTTCCTAGGTTTGACGTCTAGCCACAGTCGCTGGTTCTTACAAAACCCTGTGGCTAGGTACCTTTGCTCATTTCTGCTTGCCAGAGAGCACCAGCTCCGAAGTAAGGAAGCTCTACCCTCCCTCCAGAGCTGGGCCAGGCTTGGCAGGAAGGCCAGAGCCTGCCTCCGCGGCTCCCTCCCTAGCGCAGTAGCGAGGCTGCAGCCTCAGAAGCCAGGAGCCCATCAGACACCCCAGCCCTCCCTCACCAGTCTACAAAGTACGTCATAAAGCACTTCGCACAGAACCTTCCCCAACTGCCCTGTTCGGAGCTGAGTCTTTTGCTTCTGAACTTAGCCTTGCACGTGTCAGTTCTGTGGTTGTGCAAGTTAACACCCTTCAGTGTGTCCTCACACTGTGCAAAGCAGAGAAAGTGAAAAGAGGCGGTGGCAGAAGAAGAGGCTGGATTGAGGTGAGCAGCACACCGTGCCCTGGTTGTCTGCAGGTGGATGCCCAAAGCAGTTCCTCCCAGCTTGTCTAAGGCCTCCAGGCCGGGACTCCTGTGAGAGGGCACTGGGCAAAACTGGCTCCGCCAGAAGCCGACGTTCCGCTCCAAGGAGGCTCTGGTGCTTGGGGCGAAGACGCTAGTTGGACTGCTGCACTCTGGCCTGGCCCCGCGTGGCCTGCGGCCCTGCATCTGCAAGCACAGAGCCATTCTCCTCCTAGGTGGCGTGTGAAGCAGTCAGTGGAGCGGGGCTAATCTGAGTTGTCTGTGACTATCTCGAATTGCAGGTGAGCAAGGAGGAGAGAGCAGTGCTTTTAGAAGCCACAAGTGGGATGACTGAGCCTTAAGCACTGACACGTGGCAGGAACAAATCACCCCATGGCCAGCCTCGCTGCTTCTGTGGTGGACTTGCACATGTCACAGAGCAGGAGGCCACAGAAATGACGGTCGCCACTTGTCAGATGCAGCACTGCACAAAGGGACACTTGCAAAATCTGCTTGTGCAGCTTGGGATGGACGAAAACAGAGCCACACAGGATGAGCAGGTGAGCACAGGTTGCCTCCTGTCGCTCACTCTGAGCCTTGGTCACCAGGGCGGATTTGGAGTGGGAAACTCTGCTGAAAAACCAACAGTCCACTGCTGGGTGTCCTGCCCTCACCTGTAATCCCAGCTCCCGGGAGGCTGAGGCAGGAGATTTGCCAGGAGTTCGGGGCCAGCCGGGACCACATAATGAGACCCTGTCTTAACAAAATAAAACAAAACAGAAAACAAGAGCCAAAGGCCATGGTCCACGGTCCCTGTTGACCGTCTGAAGCTTCAGATGTTCTGCAAAGAGCTGGCAGGACTGCCCAATCCGGAGCGTGAGTTCGTGGTCCCAGCACCCCTCCTGCTTCCTGGCTTCAGTGGGCTGAGTGGCTATCCTCCATGCTGCTTCGTGAACCCTGACTGAACCCCCTGAAGCCATGAGTGAAACAGACCCCTCCTCCTCTAAGCTCCAGGCGGCTGTCTGGCATTTGGTCCTAGAGACGTGAAAGTGAGGACACGAGGACGCCTGGCCTCTCAGCGTCTGGAGCGGCGCTCGATGTCCCATGGCTCCTTCTTTCACTCACCACTGCAAGATGCAGGCGGCAGCTTCTCCAGGCTTGTTTTGCCAACAGGAGGCTGGAGGCAGAGCCCCCGCTTAGCAAGGTTTGTCTAGTTCCTGAATTTTCCCAGATCCCAGCAGAGCAAGGGGCTTCCCAGTTAGCTCAGTAACACTTATGTAAGCCTGAGCAAATTCTAAAATCTGCACTAATGAAAAAGGAGAACCTACCTCTAATTTCCTTTATCAATAGAAATTTGTTAATTTAGAATTTTTAATCTAATATCACAGTCATAAATAATATGTCATTGTCAAGCAAAATTTATTCTAAGACTATTAGAATAGTTTAATATAGATACCATACTAATAAAAGATATTTCAAGGAGAATATTTGAAAATATTTGTAGGATAATGTCAATTTTTAAAACCAAGATATTCATGCTTTGTGTAGACTAATGCCATTTTAATGCCAAAACTATATACAGGAATGTCAGGATAAACAAAGACTGGATTAGTTATCATGGTTCCTTTTTGGTAGCAAGACTACAGGGATTTCTGTTTTCTCCGTTTTCTGTCCTTGCATGTATTTTCCACATTTTCTACAATGAATGTGGTATTGCGACCAATATCCAAAGATAGTAACTGGACAGTAAGTTCTCACTGGCCCACTAACCAGACGGCTCTACCGCGGCGCTGTGGGGGTGGGGTCACGGCTGCTGCCTCTTCTACTGAGTTTGCTCCCCCAGTTTTCACAACAGGGCGTGCAAAGAGAGAAAATCACCTTGGTTTCTCAAATTCTGTCACCAAATATATGGGCCACTTTCCTGTTTCTGAGGCACAGCACCCCACACCCACAACCCGGAGCGGGGAGGTGCAGCGTGGCTCACGGTTGCAGCAGAGCTGGCCCACAGTCCGCGCCTCCAAGCTAGGGGTGGTGTGGCAGAAGGGCACAGGAGCACACAGCTGCTCGGCTCAGGTGGCCCAGAAGCAGAGCAGGAAGAGAGCCAGGAAGATGGGCCAGCGATTGCATCTGGACTCCAGAGCCACCCACCACAACTCCAGCTGCACCAGATGCCCAGGACAGGCCCCCGCGCCCGCTGACCAGCGCCTTAACCAGCCCACTGCCTTTCTTACTCTCATCCTTCTGATGTCCATCAAAGCAAAGGCACTGCTTTCGACACAGCTCCTGCCCTAAGTATAGATCTTTTCTTCTCAACTTGCACAGCCCTGAACTCTCACCACTTGAGAGCCGGTGCAGCATGCAAGCGGGGCCTTGGAATCCCGCTAGCGAATCCTGCTCATGAAAGACCCTGGCCCAC
>NDGM011220186.1:521-13327 GCA_002564305.1 Octomys mimax
CATTTTGAATACACAGATACAAAATGGACATTCATCTGTATCCCCTTTTTTTGTTAAGTTCCAATTTTTTTGTTTGTTTCGTTTTTTGGCAGAACCGGGGATTGAACTCTGGCCCTTGCACTTGCCAGAGAAGTGCTTCTTCTACTGAGCCATCTCCCCGGCCCCCCTTAACATTAATATTTTTGTACATTTTAAATCTTGTTTTATAACATTGTTAAAGAATAATTGTTCTTAGTCTTTTTTATAAATATCAAAAGTATTTATGTTAGAAAAAGTAGTTTCAATCAGATTTCCTTTGGACATTTTTTCCCCTTATTAAATAGCTCATTTGCAGTTTTTCTGTTTTGGTTTTATTTGCTTTTGGTATTAGTAATTGAACTCCAGGACCTTCTGCTTGCTAGGCAGTTGCAATCTTAATAGGAAACTAAGCTTAGGCTTGTCATGAACAGAAGGTAACTAAAACAGGTGGCATAGCTAATCTAATTGCCACATTTAACTAAATGTATTAGGCAAGATGACGGGACCTCACAAATTCACAAAATGTATTCATTTTATACATTTTTATCATTATCAATGCAGCTCAGACTCGTAGTGATCCTCCTGTTTTCAGCCTCCCCAGTGCTGGGATTATAGTGTGCACCACCATGTCCGGACTCAGTGGCCAGCTCAGCATGCCCTGTGGCAAAACCAATAAGGCATGTGGTGCTGGGTATTGAACCCCAGTCCCTGTGCTTGCCTAAGCAGGCGCTTAGCTCATTGAGCTGTCTCACTGGCGCAACGCTGTTTATTATTTTACTTGGTTCAAGCAACATATTCTAATTATTGTGAAACACAGATGCCTTTAAAAGTAGGTGCATGAGTCTAAGCAAAGCACGACAGGGAAATTTAGAGTCAGAGCCAACACTCACAAACATCTAAAATTACCCCAATATCTATTAATTAACCAGGTAATGGAGGAAAGAATGAATCATACTTAGCATCCCCTTTTCCATAAAACTCAAAGATAAGTAATACTCTCAAAAGATACATCCATCCAAATGAAGTAACTTTAAGCATTTTCGGTTATAAAGTGTGAATAAGCTTCTGTCTTAGTTGCTAATATTTACTGAATGTGTCATTAATCTTTGCTTTCTTTAAAAACTAACATTACAGAGCCGGCCAAATAGCTCAATGGATTAAAGCGCTTGCAAGCAGGCTCAGGGGCCGGGCTTCGATCCCTCGGCCTGCCATACCAGCCCCACTCTTGGGGTGCACTGAGACAGCATTTGAGACTGGGCAAGGTGGCACATGCCTATAATCGCAGCTCTTAGGAGGCTGTGAACAGGCAGATCACTACGAGTCCGATATAGTACTGAGACCCTGAACACCCTGTAGATCCTTCCCTAAAATAAAAAAAATAACAATAATAATAATAATAATAAATAAATAACATTATGGGGATATTTAATACAGTATTAAGACAATGTGAGAGGGTTTTCCAATTAAGATGTGTTTTCCTCCCATGTTTTTTTAAAACTGTCAAGATGAATAACTTGTCAAAAACTTTTTCCAGGATGTATAAAACTTTTAATGTGCTTCACTAGATTATAACTTAATCATAAACATTTTCTCTTCATGCTTAATGTGGGCTTCCAACATTCTAAATTTTATAAATAGAAAAGTGCAGAACTATTCCCAAAAAAAGCAGCTGAAAAAAAGCCAAAAAAAAAAAATGCTCAGTAGAAATGTGCTTCAATTGTTTTTAGGTTAGATTTGGATTACAACTCTGAGGCAAAGCCAAGCGTTTTCCCTCCAACAATTCTCACCAATATCTGTGTACCTAAGAAATATCCTAAAAATAGATAATAACGAAATCATGATATCTATCTTGTAAAGACTTTTCCCTCTAAGACTTTTGAATGCCTCCTTCATGACCCTAAGATATAATGAAGCTCAACTGCAGTCAAGCATATTTATGTGTTCTGTAGTAATGTGTTTCATTTTTCAAGGATCTTAAGATTTTTTTTGAGAAAATAAAAAATAAGGAAACATTAGAAACAATACAGTATTTAAAAAACAAAATGATAGGAATTCAACAATAGTTCTTATATTGTATATTATTGTCTTCAAAGTAGTTGTTCAGATTATCAGATATAAGCATGCAAAACAAAGAACAAAAATTGGGGGCTGGGGAGATAGGTTGGTAGAATAAGCACTTGCCTGGCAAGTGCAGGGTCCTGAGTTCAATCCCTGGTAACACACACACAAAAAAACCATTAACTGTTCCTTTCAATAAACCAATAGAAATTAGTTGTACAACTGTATTACCTATCATATTTTAACTTCTTTTTTTTCTTCTTTCCCTCATCCCAGTTGTTATTTCCTATTGAGCATTTCTTTCCCTTTCACAATATCTATTGTACCTTTTGTATTTTATTTACTCTTTCAGGTTCTTACAGTAGGGAGACTATGCAGGTCTCATCTTATTGAAAAGTTTTTGCACATAAAAAAAAAAAAAAGTAGAAAGAAAACCTAAGAATTGGGACAATATTTTAGCCAACTGTCCCTCAGACAGAGGGCTTCTATCTAGAACATAAGAAAATTTTTTTTAAAAATCAGGCCCCAAAATTCAAAGACCAATCCAAAATTGGACATCTGAGATGAATGCACACTTCTTGTTCTTTTCTATCTACTTAACCAAGTCAAACATTACTAGGTTGAAAAAAGTAAGCTGATTGGACTTAAGTCTCTGAAACACTTAGCTATGAAATAAAAAGGTTATTTAAACTTTTCATAATAATTCTGTGATCCAGTGTGTATTATCAAATGTAGCATAACTATAATAACTATAATTTCCACACGCTAGAAATGAAAATTAACCTCATTCTTTGCATTCACTTCATATAATATTTTAGAATGGTAAGAATGTGTAAGTTCAATTATAGTTTATCTTTTTTGTTTCAAATTTATTTCATATATTTGTATTTATTTGTCTAGAAACCTAAAAGCTATACTGCTGCTGACGCAACTCTGAAAATAAATCCTCAATTAAAGATAGATGCACATCTGAACAAAGTATGTCCAGCCACTGAGGCCATTTACAATGATGAGTTTTATACTAAACAAGATATAATTATTACAGCGTTAGATAATGTGGAAGCCAGGAGATACGTTGACAGGTATGGTATGTTCCTGAAATGCAGGTTTATCTTATAAGAAAGAGAATTATCTTTTATTTGTTACTTCTATTTCCCACACATACTTAACTGAAAATTTCCCTAATATTTTATTATTCTTTAGTTTCCTGTTATCTTTCTCAAACCTAGAACATTTGATGACTTTGCATTATTCTTAGAATAAAATTCAAAACTGGTTATGGCTTAAATATTTTTCATGTATTACCTCCTACCTTTCTACTAATCCAGCATAAAATTTATCCCTTCTCTTTCTCGAAAGACCCCAACCCCTAACCCACATCTACTTATCTACCCTTCACTTAATTTTTCTTCATCCTTCTGTTCTCAGCCTTCATGTCTTAAAACCTGCTTTCTTTAATCCCCAAGTGTATTTTTTCAGTACATTTTCCTTCATAACTCTTAATTTATTGATATAAATATGTATATAATGCTTATTTCCTGACAAACATCATTTATTTTCTGTCATTTTATTCTTAGTTGTTGGAACATGCAGTTATTCATGAAATATTTGTTAAATGAGTAGGCGAATGAGGGACTATAGATTTGTACACCTCATATAGGCTTTCTTACCTCATTGTATGAATACTTAATGTTAGGATGTTAGAGTAGGTTTATTAACAGAGGGATATCTACCAGTTTAGAAATATAATGAAAAGATTGTAATCTTGGGTATAAGGAAAGGAGAAAATTTTAGGAAATTAATGTGTATAAAACTATAAGTAATCTAACTATAGAGAAAAGAAGGCTAATACTGTTTGGAATAAAGAATATTGGAAAGATATGGGAGGGAGAATTCATAGTCAAAAAATAACCAAGAATATAGAAAGCAAGAGAAGAAAAGCTAACACAGTAGAGATAAAAGTTATCAAAGCCTGGGATTTGATCCCAGTTGTAGAAGGAAAAGACAAGAACCAGTTGTTGATGAAACAAAGTTGCATGATAGCAGGGCTGAGAAATTGAACTGTTCAGTGGGTTGTTTAATGGTAGTATGTTTCGTAAGATACTGAATTCAGAAAGTAATCACTGTGGATATCCTGAGTTTACATTGTTATTGCTCACTTTGTTTTTCATACTGTGCTTTCAAACAGCCGCTGCTTAGCAAATCTTCGGCCTCTCTTAGACTCTGGAACAATGGGCACCAAGGGTCATACTGAAGTTATTGTACCTCACTTAACTGAATCTTATAATAGTCATGTAAGTAAGTCAATGCTTTGAAGTAAATGTCTATTTTTTTATCTGTCTCAGTGAGTCAACAAATTTAATTTTCTTAATCCGTTTGTGCTTTTTTAAAATTATGTCCATACATATACGTGTTCAGTTTTTAAAATACAATTGCATGTACTTCTTAAAATCAAAATTTTATGTCAGTATTTCTGAATAGTCTTGTTTTTGCTATTTCTTTATTCATTTACTAGCAACTTTAGACTTTAGATTTCTTGACAAGAAAAATTAAACTTTTCAGTTAAGCTTAGAACTGTCAACAAAGTCATAAAACTATACCATCTTCTGTTCTTAGTATATTTAAAAATGTAAGTCCAAT
The DNA here is from genome assembly GCA_002564305.1 of Octomys mimax. NCBI lineage: Eukaryota > Metazoa > Chordata > Mammalia > Rodentia > Octodontidae > Octomys > Octomys mimax. The sequence continues at coordinate 5,238 of NDGM011220186.1, forward strand.
TATGATGCACTCCCATCTATTGTTTATTTCCATTAAGAATTCACACCCCTAGCATTCATTGTTAGAAATTATGTTGAAACCTGATGAGCATGTAACACTTAATCACACTTAAAATCTATCTAGGAAGGCTGGCAAGATAGCTCAGCAGACTAAGCACCTGCTCAGACAAGCACAGGCACCGGAATTCAATCTCAGCACCACGTGCCACATCGGCCCCACCCCTGGGCATGCTGAACCAGCCACTGAGTCTGGGCATGGTGGTGCATGCCTGTAATCCCAGCGCTGGGGCGGCTGAAAACAGGAGAATCACTATGAGTTCAAGCTTGTAGTGTGAGACCCTGTACCAAATACATTTAAAAAAAAAACAAAAACTGAGAATCACATTCTTTAAAGGTAGAAACCAAAAGTATCTATATCCAGATACTATGTAGGTGATATAAATGTGACTTTATAACTCCAGTAAATGATTCGGGAGCATTGCCAAAGGTGAAACCATTGGTCCAGGAAATAACTAGATTTAACAGTTTTCACAAGATCTAGTCAAATAAAATAGTGAATAATATTTGTACAAGGATAATTATTTAATGAATATGTTTGATTTACTAAAATATTTGTGGTTTTTCCATGTTTTCCTAATAAGTTTTTTTCTTTGTTTTCTAAATGATAAGTTTATCTTTGTAATAAAATAGGCTAAATTGACAAATTTTATCTGAAGATTAGATGGTAAAAAGTCATGATGTGCTGAACATGGTTTGAAGATTTTCAAAATACACAATTCCAAAACTTCCTATGAGTGTCTTATTGCCATATCTTTAAACCTTTTTTTATTATCAAATTCATAAAGCCCAGAATGTAATGTTCTTATGGCCTCCCTCTTTGATTTATAAAATAAATGTTTAATGATGTTTCATAAAAGATCAACAAATTGAAATACAAAGCTCTAAAAAGAAAAGCTGTCACTTTTAGATTGGATAAATGAATAAGCCTAGACTAATTATAGTAGATCATGAACTACCTCAGTGGTATTTCAGTACATGAAATAACTCTGATCACAGCTACTCTGATCACATGCAAGAAAGAAGGATCCTCAGTCCCCAATGTTTTTATCCCTGGAAAGGCTCATGGTACACTGAGCACTATATTGATGATTCTTTAAGCACTTTTCAAAGGAGGGAGAAGTGTAGTATTTTACTTGTCATTGATTTCTCTAGAAAAGAATGAATTACGTATACTGATCCTCCCTGAGTATGCCAAATAACGTGCACAAATAATGAATGAAAGTAGAATTTGGGGCTGGGGAGATAGCTTAGTAGAGTAAGTGCTTGCCTGGCAAGTGCAGGGCCCTGAGTTCAATCCCCAGTACCGGAGGGAAAAAAAGGAAGAAAGAAAGTAGAATTTATGTCTGTCATTGTGTTGGTGTTAACAAAGGTTAAACTTTAAAAGAAATAACTTTTTTTCTTACTGCCTGCAAGAGAAGATGTAAAAATGTGTGGTTGGATTTTATTTCTTTACTTTTGGATTTTAGTTTTTGTGTTTGTTTGAAAAACTAAAACGATTGGAAAATTTGTCAGTGCTTCTCTTATTTATGGTTGTATCTCATGACAGCGGGATCCACCAGAACAGGAAATACCATTTTGTACTCTAAAATCCTTTCCAGCTGCTATTGAGCATACTATACAGTGGGCAAGAGACAAGGTAAAAGTTCCTTTATAAGGAATTTGTTTTCTATGAAGTAGGAAGGAAGATAAATCTAATTTCTAAACAGACCTGTTTGTGATTTTGTTTATTCTTTATTCCTTATAGTTTGAAAGTTCCTTTTCCCACAAGCCTTCATTGTTTAACAAGTTTTGGCAGACTTACCCATCTGCAGAAGAAGTCTTACAGGTACAGATTATTGTATTTTAATATAAACCTGACACTGTGTTAATATAGTTTTCAAGTCCTCGGTGTTTATTTTACCAATTGTTGAAGCATTGTCATTGTATTTGAAAAGAGAAATGGTACATCAGCAGCCTTAAAATTAATTCATAAGCAAACTCTTTTGAGTTCAGTTGAACAACATAAAATTGTCAGTATTTGGCTGTGTGTGACTGACATAAGAGCAACTCATGTGGATCAACCTAATAAGGATATGATAGTTATTTTTTTTATTTTAGTTTTTAATTTTATTGAGAAGTAGCAATGAGAGTTTTAAAACAGGTTAAGACAGTTATAATAATTAATACATTGCATATTGTTGTCTTTGTAGTAGTTATTCATAATACAAGATGTAGACATGATACCTTGTCTAAACACTATTAGTACAAACCTTTCTTCTCATTGAACTAAGAGAAAGTAGCTGTATATCTATCCTATTTTGTATATACAGATATATATATGTTTTTTTTTCACTACAAAGTGCTCCTTCATTTATATCCCCCTTTTTTCTTTAGTTTTATCAGAGATGGGTATTCCATTACCATTCAAATATTATAAGGTATGATAGTTAATGATAAAATAGCAAAGAATAATAAAAGTACCTGTTAGCCTCTTTGGGGAAAAAAATAAATTCTAGTGAAAATGTCAGGAATGGGCAGTGATCTTACTTTATATTTCATAATAGGACAACTTCAAAGGTGTTTCCTTAGGCCTTAATCTTGACTACTAAAAAGTCCAGCTTTTAGTGATATTATTTATTGGGCTGCATATACTAAGTACATATGTAAACGTACATTTGTAGTGCTCCTATCTTACAGCTAGGAATACATGAGAATATCTTCTGAGTTAAACTTGCATAGTTAAAATATCTTATGCTATTTTCTCATACTCTCTTCCTTTAAAAGAAATGAAAGAAGAAGAAAAAGGCAGGCAAGAAGCTTGTTAAACACAGGAGTTGCCACTGCAGGCTTTGATGTTTATGGAATGTCTGTGTGTTTTTCATTGAACATAGATTTGTTTTTGTTTTGCTTTTTTTTTCCCCCTCCGATTACAGAAGATACAAAATGGACAGAGTGTAGAAGGCTGTTTTCAAGTTATTAAGTTACTTAGCAGAAGACCTAGAAATTGGCCCCAGTGTGTAGAATTAGCAAGATTAAAATTTGAAAAATATTTTAACCATAAGGTAAGTATACATTTTGAAACATTAAGAAAAGATATGACCTCAGCTTACTTACTTACTTACTTACTGCTAAATTAATGTCATTGGCCTGAAATGTTTACTCACTCCATCATCAAGCTTTTCAGAAATAGGGAAAAAGTCTTGGCATATATTTTTAAATTCTGTTTATTAACCTGACATGTGTGCACTTAATTGATTTTTCTATGCTTTGTGTAGCTTTTCTCTCTGACTTTAAGAAAGATGTTCAGAATACCATCAGGAAGCTAGCAAATAAAAGATACTCAGTCTCGAACATTGTTGGAACTTTGCCTTTACCAGCCATCTGATTTTAGGTCTACATCCTCAACTATAAATTGAGAATAGATTGATGTCTAATACATGCGTTGTGCCAGAAGTCAAATGAGTTAGTACATGGTGAAGCATTTACAAAGAGCCTAAGTAATCACCAACTAAAGTCTTCATACTTAGAATTCAGTGCAGTTGTTAGAAGGTGGCCTGAACTCTAGTCTCACTCTTTAGGTTTTTATTCAGGTTTCTATTCCACTCTCAGAATATGAATTAACTAAACACTTTTTTTTTTTTGTCCTGGGAAGCCAACCCAAACTCTACTGCATACTAGGCAAGTGCTCTCACCCGTTACAAATATTTTAATTATAACTGTCGTTAAGTTTCTTGTCCTTTTACTTTCTTCATGGCTCTGCTGCTTGGAGAAGTACTTCCTTCCCCAGTAAATGCAACTCCCTTCCTATCTATTATTTGTTCTTACTGTCATTGCCAGTGACCTGTTTGTTTCAGAATCTTAACACTTTTTAGATTTTCTATGAGTTTTTAAAACCTTTCCAATTATCAAAAAAGTTCAACTACAGAAGTATATAGGAAATAGTTTAGTAATCCCCTAGTGTGTAATCATTGTCTTGTCACCTTAATCATCATTGCCTTAGATACAATTTTATTTAATCTACATCACATTCTCACCTTCCCCTAGATGATTCTGAAGCAGATTTCAAAATGCAAATACTGGGACCGGGGGGATGGCTCAGTAGAATAAAGTGCTTGCCTGGCAAGCGCAAGGGCCTGAGTTCAATCCCCAGTTCTGCCAACAACAACAACAAAAAAGCAAATGCTGTGTATTTTTCTTATTTCAATATATAAGGATTAACTTTTATGAAAAGAAAAAAATGCCACCATTTGTAAGCAGATAAAGTAAAATTATCTTGTATTCTTGCTTGCTCTAGATTTTTTTTTTTTTTTTTTGGTGGAACTGGGGATTGAACTCAGACCCTTACGCTTGCCACGCAAGTGCTTATTCTACTGAGCCATCTCCCCAGCCCCAAGATTTTTTTTTTAATGTACCTTAAGTCCATTACTTAAAATGTATTCTGTTTCAGGAGAGTGTTCATAAGTTGAATTAATTTCTGAGTCCAACAGAGAACAAGTTTAAGATACAGGTATACATTGTAAACCATTAAAAAAACCAAACAAATACTGTAAATGAACTACTTTTACAGTTATCTTAAAATAGTAAAATAGACACATGAGCTACTTCCATGATTTGTTCACAGTTATACAGTTTCACAATGCAAGGTCCAAAAGTTGGGAATGAGCTATAATTTTTTAAAAATGGTAATACAAGTTTTTTGTTTGTTTGTTTTTGTTTGTTTGTTTTTTATGTATAGGGCTTAGTGATAAGAGAAAAAACAAACATCATAAAGATGGCTGGAGGGCCAGCCAAATAGCTCAGCAGATTAAAGCGCCTGCAGGTAGATGCGGGGGCCTGGGGTTCAATCCTTGGGCCTGCCATGCCAGCACCTTCCCCAGGGCACACTGAGCCAGCAAGACAATCAAGACTGGGCATGGTGGTGCGCACCTGTAATCCCAGCTCTTGGGAGGCTGTAAACAGGTGGATTACTATGAGTCTGATCTAGTAGTGAGACCCTGAACACCCTGTAGACCTTTCTCTAGAATACGAAAAAGAAAAAATGGTTGGAAGACTTCAGTGTAACTGTGTCATTTCATATAACATGTTAACTGATAATAATTGTGCAGATGAAAGGGCTTTGCTGTGACCTTTCTGTACATGCTTGTATTATGGTTGATCATATCCACCTTCCCTAACTACGCACGCTGTTTTCTCTTCTCCACCCTTCTCTGCTCCCTCATTGCATTTCCTCATACAATTTCCTAATACTTATTCTTCTGCTTTCAGATCTTTTAATTTTCTTTTTCCTCATATGAGAGAGACCATACAGTATTGTCCTCTTGGGTCTTACTTTACCTAATATGGTATCTACCAGATCCATCCATTTTCCTACGGAGGATATGATTTGATTCTCCCTAATAGCTAAATAGTATTCCATTGTAAACATAGCATGCTTCTTCATTTGTTGATTGGCAGCTAGACTGATTCTATATCATTATTGCAAATACCACTGTAGTAAACATGCATATGTAGGTGTCTTTCTTGTCTAATGACTTTATTACTGTTGAGTATATACTAGGGAATGGTATAGCTGAATCATGTGGCAGTTCTACTTTCAATTTTTGGAGGAACCACCACACTATTTTATAAAGTGAGAGTACTAATTTACATTTCAACTAATAGTGTATAAGGGTTCTTTTTTTCCCACATCTTTCTAGAATTTATCATTATTACTATTTTTATAATAGCCATTCTGACCCGGGTATGGTGGAAACATGATACAGGTTTGATTTTTATTTCTCATGACTAAAAATATTGAGCGTCTTTTTGTATTTACTGGTCATATATTCTTTTGACAAATATCTAGAGCCAGTCGTGGTGGCACACACTCAGCACTTGAGAGGCTGAGGCAGGAGCAGCAATATAAATTTGAGGACAGTCTGTGCTACACAGGAGTTCAAGACCAGCTTGAACTGCATAGCAAGACCCTGTCTCAAAAAGAAAACAGAAAAGTATTTGTTCAGACTGGATTACTTGTTCTTTGATTATTGGTTTTTATTTGTCTCTTATAATTTGGATATTCTGTAGATTAATAACTGATAAAGGTATTCTCTTATTCAGTAAGGTGGGTGACTCTTGACAGTGTTTCCTTTGCCGTGAAAAGCTTTTTAATTTGATGAAATTCCATTTGCTAATTCCTGCTTTTATTTCCTGGGCTGTTGAGTCATAGTCAGGGAATCATTACCAATGCCGGTATCTTGAAATATTTCCCCTATGTTTTACTTCACTAGTTTTAAATTTTAAAGTCTTTAATCCATTTTGAATTGTATTTTGAACTGAGAAAGATCTGGTTTCAGTTGTTTATATCTAGACATCCGATTTTCCCAATGCCATTTACTGAAGAGGCTATATTTCTCCAGCATATGTTCTTGGAAGTTTGTTGAGAATCAGATGGTCATAGATGTATTGGTTTATTTGGGGGCCTTCTATTCTATTCCATCATCTACATGTCTTTTTCTGTCATTACTGTAAATTTTTAGCATGCTTTTAAGTAAGATACTGTGATGCCTCTGGTGTTGCTCCTTTTGCCTCAGATTAATATGGCTATTTGGGGCATGTTGTGTTTAAATGAATTTAGGATTTTTTTTAGTTTTGTGAAGACTGTCACTCGTGTTTTGATGGGTATTTCATTCTATCAATTGCTTTCAGTAGTGTGGCCATTTAAGCAGTATTTCCCCAATCTATGTACAGCTTCTAGTGTCTTCTGTTTCTTTCTTCAGTGTTCTATAATTTTAACTGTATAGGTCTATTGGTAAGGTTTATTGGTAAGCTTTCTGATTTTTTGCATTTTATTGAAGGTATTATGAATGGGCTTGGTTTTGTGATACCTCTCTCATTGAATTCTCATTGCTGTACTGAAAAGTCCCTCATTTTTGTGTTTTGTGTCCTACTGTTGTACTGAGTTTGTTTACATTTTGAAGAGTCTTTTGGTATAGGGTCTATACAGTTTCTTAAGTGTAGAATTCTATTATGTACGAACAGGAATAATTTGTCTACCTCCTTTCCTATTTGTTATACCTTTTATTTTTTCTGTTGCCTAATTGCCAGATTTGGAATACCATGTTGAGTCAGAATGGTGAGAACAGACCCCCTGTTGTTGTTGCTGTTCCTGACTTGAGGGGAAATGCCCCTATGTTTTGATTTATGAAGCATGTTCATATATTTACAACACATAGAAATTTTTAATTCTAGAAAATGTTTTTGCCCAGACAATTTAAATAATGCATTTTGTTAATTCTTTTTGTTTTGTTTTGTGTTTTCTTCAGGCGCTTCAACTACTTCACTGTTTTCCTCTGGACACACGATTAAAAGATGGCAGTAAGTATAAGCAAGTGTTGAGAAGCTCTTTTAATCTTAATTTCTTACTGATGTTAAAATTAACATTTGTGTCTTTTCATTAGGTTTGTTTTGGCAATCACCAAAGAGGCCACCATCTCCATTAAAATTTGATTTAAATGAACCTTTGTGAGTATATACATACATATATATATTTCTTAAGTTTACATTGCAAGATCTTTAATTTTGAATGATCATATCCCTGTTATTCAAAGAGTTTAGTCAAAGCGCTTCTTGCTACATAAGTGTAAATGCATTTACTTACATGGTAAATCACTTTATTATTTATAATAGCCATTGTAAGGTAAAACCAAGTCAATGCTTGGACTTTGTCCATAAGGAAGTAAAACAAGAGTAAATAATTTTATATTTAATAAAGCTAGGGATCTTTAGTTACATGGAAGAAGCAGTTATCACTAAGTATCCCCCAAATAATCAAAAACGATTTCAGAAAAGTTGGTTTCTGCAGGAAGAGCTGCACTTACTAAATTTATGTGCAGGGTGTGTACTTTAAATGCTCCCAGCACTCTGGAAGGCTAAGGCAGGAAGAATGGAGGTTTGGATCCAGCCTGGGCAACTTTAGTGAGATCTGGTCTCAAAAACTGAAAAAGGTACAAGGGATACAGTTGAGTGTGGAGACCCTGGGTTCAATCCTCAGTACCATAGGAAAAAAAAAAA
>NDGM011220214.1:1822-12607 GCA_002564305.1 Octomys mimax
TGAACTCAGGCCCTTGTGCTTGCCAGGGAAGCACTTATTCTACTGCGCCATCTCCCCGGCCCCTTCATCTTTCATTCTTAAATGAGTTTTTTAAGATTTTGCTATCTTTATATTTGGTGATTATCCAGATGTTTGTCTGTTTTATTGACTTTTCAAAGAACTAGCTCTTGGTGTCATTTATCAATTTTGTTTTTCTATGTTTCAATCCATTTATATGTTTATTTACCTTCATTATTTTCTTTGCTTGAGTTACAGCTTGTCATTTTCTTAGCTTCTTGAGGAGACTTTATTATGTGACTTTTAAAAAAAATTGTATCAAATATTTGTGGCTAGATATTATGCGGACTTAGCTTTATCCATATCCTATAAATTTGTATATCTAGGCATGTAAGTATATGTGTATATACACATATATACTCACATTTATCTGCTGTTATGTTTTTAAATTTATGTCTTGACTCTGTCATCATTTAGGAGTGATGATTCCTTTTTAATTCCCAAGGATTTGGAAGGGCTTAGTTTTAGTTTGTTTATTTGAACATTTGTTGTCAATTTCCAGTTTCATTATATTATATTCATATAATATTGCCTAATAGTTTCCAATATTTTTAAGTGCTTGGAGAATTTCCTGATGTAATACTTAAAAGAAGATGTCCTCTGTTAAGGTAGGGTGACACACAGAGAGAGGCCCGCTTAAGCTTGTTAAGAATTCCAATCTTCTTGGTTATTTGATATGTAATTAATGTGTGCTGAGGGCACCATGATGAAAACTTTGGAGTCAGAGAGCCTTATTTTCCCATCTCAGATCCATCGCTCAGTGGTAAAGTCATGTCTGAAACAGCCTTTCTGAGAAGCACTACCTGAGACAAATATTTGGGTACAAGTAGGTTATTTGGGAAGTCATGAGAACATTGACAAGGAAACTAAGAAACGAATCAAAGAAGAGAAGAACATGCTAATTCAGTAAAAGTAAGTCTCTGCAGCACTTGTTACCTGTTTATTCTTCCCCTTTAAAACTGAGGTACAATTTATGTGCTATGAAAAGCATAGATGCTAACTGATGGTGTGAAGGATTTTTATAAATGTAAACATCTATGCAATGTATGTTGTTATGAAGGTACAGGATGTTTCTATTGCCCTGAGAAACCCTTTCCTAGTCAATCTCACCATTCCAAGAGGCAATTATGCTTCTGATTTCTACTCTCATAAATAGTTGCATCATTCTCATGGAATCCTTATAGGTTGTACTCTTGTGTTCAGCTTCCACTGAGCATGTAAATGACGTTCATTGTGTTTTCACATATCAATAGTTTCTATTGCTGAATAGTATTCTGATGTGTGAATATATTATAGTGTGTTCATTCACTGTTTTGTTGATAGTCATTTTCTGGGGAATATGGATAAAGAACTACTATGAATATTCCTGTACCTTTTCTTTTCTTTTTTGGTGGGGGTGTTACTTGAGATCGAACCCAGCGCTTTGATTGAGCTTTACCCCCAGTTCTTTTTAAGTATTTAAAATTTGAGGTAGTGTCTTGATAAGTTGTTAAGCTGGCCAGGCTGGGCTTGAACTTGCAATCTTCCTGCCGAAGAACCCTCCAGAGTGCTGGGATTGTAAGTGTGTGCTGTTGTGCGCAAAATATTGTAGTCTTTTTGGGGAGAATTTTCTTTATTTCTCTTGGGCAATGCTATGATTTGAACATGTCCCTTCTAGAATTTAGATGCTATGCATGTGTTAGTGGCAAGAGGTGGGAGACCATGAAGGGTCCACTCTTGTGAGATAGAATGTTTCATAAAAACAGGCCGGGGAGATGGCTCAGTGGAACAAGTGCTTCCTTGGTAATTGCAAGGGCCTGAGTTCAATCCCCAGTTCTGCAAAAGGAAAAATAAAGAGGGGCCGGGGAGATAGCTCAGTAGAGTAAGTGCTTGCTTGGCAAGCACAAAGTCCTGAGTTCAATCCCTGGTTCCACAGAAAAGGAAGAAAGAAAGAAATAAAGAAGGAAAAAAAGAATGTTTCATAAAAGAACCTTTGGCTGGCTAGTCTGCTTAGTCACCTTCTGCATATGTGCTCACAGTTTCTTACTGTGGAAGATGCAGCCCTCATCAGACAAAAGAATTGTCTATGTCTCCATCTTGGAATGCCCAATTTCAAAAACTGCAAGGATTACATTGATGCTCTTCGTCAATTACCCAGACTCAGGCTTTTTATGATAACACCACAGATGGACCGAGAGATATACCTAGGGCTGTAAATGCTGCTTCACAGGGTAAATAGATATTTAACTTCATAAGACATTGCCAAATACCCTTCCCAAATGGCTGTACAAGTTGTAGTCCCACCAGCCTTGTATAAAGGTGCAGTTGCTCCTTATTCTACCATCCTACCATCCTCTGGTGGTGTCAGTGTGTTCAAACTATCTGTGTGGTCATTCAGTGATATGGCATTGTGACTTCTAATGTGCATTTCTCTTTGGTTAATGAGTTCAGCATGATCTCATGTGCTGATCGATTATTTTTGTGTCTTCCACTGGGCAATGTTTTTCATGTTTTAGGTGGTATACATTTGTATTATAAGTCTTAGAAGTTATTCTAATTTTCTGAATACACGTATTTTACCAGATATATGTATTAAACATAGTTTCTACCATTTATTACCTTTTATTTTCTTAATAGTCTCTTGCTATGCAGCTTGGACTTGGAGTGATCCTCCTGTCTCAGCCTCCCCAGAGCTGGAATTACAGGTGTGCACCACCATGCTCATTATCAGTGGCTAGCACAGCCTGCCTGGAGTTCCATGGGTGGCATAGCATATGGTACTGGGGATCGATCCCAGGTCCTTGCTCTTGCCAGGCAGGTGCTTAGACCATTGAGCTATCTCCCCAGACCTCAGTAGTTTTTTTTTATAATTATGTTTTGAACTTTGATAGAGTTCTTTCTATCAGTTTTTTCATTTCTGTTAGCCATTTCTACTTCTCTTCAGAAGTATTTCCTATGTTAAGATCATGAAGATATTTTCGTATGCCTTCTTCAGGGAGTTTCCTAACAATGTTTTTTATGTTTGAATTATGATCAACAAATTATATCTGGTGTCATGATCACATTGACATTTTTCCCATGTAGTTTCTAGTTTTTTCACTGTTGTATGGTAAAAAGACTTCTCATTTTATAATGGATTACATGTCTATCTGTCTATGTTCTAATGATCTATTTGTCTATTCATTTTGCATGTGAGACAGATATGAGTTTTGGGATCTAGAAGTAGAAAAAAATGAAGGTATACACCATTGAAGGTATACACCATTATGTTTTCACATATGTATATGTTATGATCTGAATATTTGTGTCTCTGCAAAATCCAAGTTAAAATCCTAGCACACGAGAGGTACTTGGAGGTAGACTTGTTGGGAGGTGCGTAGGTCATGCGCGCAAGTCCTCATGGTTTGTCTTAGATGCCAAAGCTTTAGGTCTTCCCTTACTCCATGTAAGGGCACAGTGAAAAGGTGCCACCTAATGAACATGAAAGTAAGCTTTCACCAGATAGCAAATCTGCCAGCACTCTGGTGGTGGATGTGCCCAGCTCTATAACTGTAAAAGATAAATTTGCTCTTTGTGAGCTACCTCAGGTATAGTATTTTGTTATAGCAGCCCAAAGGGACTAAGGCAGTATACATTGTGAAATGCTCACCACAATCAAACTAATAAACATATCCATCTCTTGAGGTAATTGCCTCATTTTTCTTATGGTAAAGCTATTTAAGATCTATTCTCAGTACAATTTCAACTATATGATAGAGAATATTATTAATTATAGTTACCACATTGTATAATAGATCTTCCAAATGTATGCGTCCTTCCTAACCAAAGCTTTGTACCCATTTACCAACGTCTTCCTTGTTCCCTAGGTCCTAGTAATCATCATTTTATTTTTTGCTTCTATGACTTCAATCTGTATAGGTTGCACAAATATAAGATCACAAAGTATTTGTCTTTCTGCATCTGGCTTAATTCACTTGGCATAATTTCCTCTGGATTTGTCATCTATATTGCAAATGATGAGTTTCTTTATTTTCTTAAAGTTGGAAATGGCTATATATATTCATTCCACTAGAGTGCAAAAACAAAGAAAAATGAGTAATTTTGGTACTGTGGCATTCGTTAATCTGTCCAGAAAAGTATTTGTGTATTTCTAGGTTAGTGAATTCCAATTCCAATATTCTGGGTCCAGGGAGATAGCTCAGTGGAATAAGTGCTTCCCTGGCAGGCGCAGGGGCCTGAGTTCAATCCCCGGTTCAGCAAAACAAAAAACAAAAAACAAAAAACAATTCCAATATTCTGACAAGTCAATAGCAATAGACTATTAAAATCCTATCAGTGCCTGCCAATTAGAAATGAGAATAGCATCAGCAAAAATATATAAAGGTATATGGATCTATGTATCTATAATTGTCTGTCTGTTTCTTGATCTCTCTGTGTATCTCAGATGCCTATGAAAAGTAGATCTTGTGAGCCCTCAGATCTTTGACCTGGCTGGTCTGGCAATGTCTGTTAGTACCTTTGTTAAACTATGTATTCTTTGGCTTTACATCATGTACAATATTTTAGTCAGCTTAGATTCTGGGAGTTAGCACTTTGCATTAGTACCCTTGGTGGTGCTAATGTACATTTAGGTTTAAAAACCAGCAGGGTAGAAGGAGGATTGGATTGGCCATTGAATGACCCAGGATGATCCCAGTTCATTCATGAGCTCAGTTCCTCCTCCTCGTTTTCAGTGGTCCCTTCTGCACAATGAGGGAGTTGTAGCAGTTGGCAGCTGAAGCCCCTCTGGGTTTGAAGCATCCAAATATCATCTACATGAAGAGTCTCCAACTTGGCAAACTGAAGATGGGCTGGCACGTGTGGTGCCAGCCAAGTTACACATGCTTTGCCATAGGCTGTATCTGACAGCCACACCAAAATAAGAGAACGAAAAACAGAAAGTGCAGCTCCATCTTAGGAAGACTCTGAAGGACCCGGTAGAATAGCCTGCGCCTGCGTGTTGAGTGGCAGCTGGTCGGGCTATGTGCATCTCACAGCTGTTTGTGATATGTCAAGAGAGTTTCTGTTTTTATGTGTTAATGTACTCTGGGTTATTTTACAGTGTGTTTGACATTTTACAGTATAGTAAAGTGTGTACATGCTTAATTAAAACAGATGTGTGTTTGATAAAATAATTACTGGATATGCCAAAGAAAAATGGCTAATTATAGATATATAGCACAAACATGCAAACATATGCTATGAATGTACACTTAAAAATTACTGGAAATCAGGTATAATTGGCTGAATTTTCTTTCTGTGTCTAGATTTATAGTCATTTTCTAGCTATTCCTGGCCCGAGGATCCACTAGAATTAGAATTTTCCACCTAAATGTATCCCTCCCATGTCATCCTCTTTTTTAATCTCCTGGAACAAAGATGAGAAGTTCTCTCTCCAACTAAATGAGGTGAAGTTAATACAACAAAAACATTAAAAAACAAGAGTTAAATTGTTTTAGCATGTCACTGGTACGGTGTCAGATGCTTACAATGTATCATCTCATTTAATCTTCCCACTAGTCTCATGAAGTAGCCACTACTGCTTTTTTCTTTTATAGTTGAGAAACTGTGGCCCAGAGAGAGTTATAACTGGCCTAACATTGCCTAACTGGTGTATTTATTGTCACCGAGATACCCAACACCCACAGCTCAAAGGAGGAGAGGGTTAATTTGCTCATGGTTCAGTCCATGGATGTCCTTTCCAAGGCAGAGACATCGTGGTAAAAGTGTACAGTACAGCAAAGCTGCTTAGCGCATGCAGCAGGGAAGCAGAGCAGAAGGGTGCTGGCGCATGAAGGGCAGGGTCAGGCCTGCACCGGAAGGCCATCCCTCGTGCACTAGAGAGACACACCTAGAAGTGTGCTCCACCAACCCCTGGGGCAGATCTCTAAGTCAGTCAAGTTGAGATTCCACCTTAGCTGTCGCAGCTGGGAAACAGAAGATCTGAGAGTCAAACCTATGGAGCTGCAGAGCCCGGTCTTTCTGACCACTGTCCTTGTCTGCTATGTGAGAATGTCTGACTGTCCAACCACTCCAGTGGGGAGCATGGCTGATCTGGGGAAAGCATCCCAAGATGTCTCGGCCACCTCTTTACACTATGCAGAGTATCCTGACCTGACATCTTGCACAGAAAGGCCTGAGCTCTGTTTCTGGGGTGTATGGAAAGCGTGCTCTGGAGCCACTGGACCTGGGGCTGCTGGTGCACTTGGGCCAGGCTCCAGGCAGCTGCCTGATGGGTGAAGTTGTGGCTTCCAGCTTTCACAGACACAGTTGTATGTCTGTGACTGCCAGTGGTGGAGGGCAAAGTGTTCTGGTGTAAAAAAAATGCAGGGCACATTGATAAGTTCTTAACGTATGAACCAAAGCTTTGTTTTTTCAAGACTTGTCAAGTAGACTTGGATTTTCTATAAATAATCTGGCTTGCTTGGAGGTCAGAGGAGACTGAAGCAATTAGTCAGACCCAACTCATGGGAAGGCAGCTACCATCAATATTTCCCGACACTTTAGAGGAATGAGTTATCCTGGTTCTCTACGATCACATATGATTTCACAGGAACCCTGCAAATAATTTATATAAGGATGATTCCGGAAGAATGTAGGGGCACGGCAGGAGTCTCAAATGCCATTGAGTAGAGATCTTATGGGTGGATGGTCAAGGGTGTGGGCTCATCTGTCTACCTGCCATGTGACCTTTAGCCAGTGCCTTAAACATGCTTTATTTTCATTCATGAGAATGGTAATCACACCCACTTCATAGATTGTCGTAAAATTTAAATAAAATAATTTATGAAAGGCACTCAGCATAACACCTGGTAACAGAAAGGACATACCAAATGCTACCTTACTGCTATTATCATTGGTTTGGCAATTTGTAACTATTTTGGAAAGGAAAGAGAGGAGTACATTGAGTAAATTTTAGACCACCGGATTATAATCTTGGGTAAACCATACCTTTGGCCATAGTGTTTTCTTCTGCAAAACAAAATAGATTAGAGGACCATTTAGGTTGCTCTGGCTCAAAGAATCTGTGAGTGTTAGGCTACACATTCCCTTACTTCCTTTGGTGTTCTTACTTCATTTTTAGCTTATGGGAACCAGGGACCCTAGGCTCAGTCCAGGTGGAAGGAATGGCTCCTACGTGGTAGAACAGTAAGCTCTGTGGATGCCTCCACTGGAGCAGTCTTAGGGACATGCCATGCTCTGGGGTGTTTTCATTTTCTTCTCTTTTAAGTTATTTCTATTTGTTCCTACTTGGCAGCCAAAAATTATGGAGGAGGGGACCCCAGGTCTCTTCAGGGTTATTGTGGCAAGCCGACTCTGGCTGTACACAAGAAGACTCGCCTCTGGGTTTGAAAGGCAGTACTGATTCAGTAGATGGCCCACCAGCAAGTGTTTCTTGGCAGATTCTTAATGTAAGAGCTGTTCCAAAGTGGTGTGGTCACTTCTAGCGGTGGGGGATGAAGGTAGGGGAAGATAGCTATTAGCACATGCAAACTAAGGAATTGTAGGGCACTGACCCACCCTCTTAATGTTTGCAGTGCTGTGAGCTTTCTTGGACTGCAGCTTTCTAGGGTGATGTAAGCCTCAGTGTGTGTGTGTGTGTGTGTGTGTGTGTGTGTGTGTTGGGGGAAGGTGTTCTCTCCATTTATGTCTTTAGGTGGAGTTATTATTAAAGGTAATTATCATGATCTATATAATTATGCATGGGGCAAATAACCACCATATGTGAATTTTTAAAAAGGCAAAATGGAAGACACTTTATTGAGATGATCTCAGGAGCTGTAATAACGTTGTCTTCAGATTCCCTTGTTCCCTCTACTGCCTATTGCTTTGTGAAATTGCTCCACGCAGACCAAGTTTATAGCCATAACAGGGTATTCCTATAGAAATGGGTTATATTTTCTCCCTTTCTATGACTGAAGGATGAAAGAAGTGAGGGTTGGTCCATGGGTGGTGAGGGAGCTAGGGTCTTGGTATGTACTGAGGATGGCTGAAGGAGCAACTATTTGGAAGCTTAAAGATCTTGGTGCTGGGTATACAGGTGGGCTGTGATGGAGGAATTCTATGACAAAATAGAGGACAGGGCAAGCCACCATTGTGTTTATTGGTTTTTCTGAGTTTTGCAATTGGTTAGATGACTCAGATCTCCACAGAATGACTGATTGATGGACATTAAGCAAAACTTCTTTGGGGCCTCAATCCACTTACAGCACATAAGTGAGTGAAACACGTGTTCTTCTGTGATTTCAACTCTTGGTTTCTTTGGCTAAACTCAGACATTTAAACTTATATTTGGTTTTAAAGTGGCATGTCTTACATTGAAAAATATGCTTGTCAAGGAAATGTCAAGTGGTGAATGTCTGTAATAATGGAATAGTCCCCTTATTCTAAGTATGGAAAAATGTCTAGATTGTACAGATTTAGTTACTGTCACCCATGGCTCATAAATGTGAACAAACTCTTTCAGAGTAGCTTGCAAGAGAAAGAGATTTCATTGTAGTGATGCTTATATATCTGCAGAACCCACATGTGGGCTGGCCAGCTATGTTTTTAATCCCCGACCAGGTAGAAGAACAGATTAAGATGACAGGAAAATGGTGCAAATTAGTGGCTCTCACAGAGATCCAGGAGGTAAACAGATCTTTGTCTCGTGCTCTTCTTTTGCTGTTCTTTAATGGTGACAAAAAGGTATCACATAAAGTACTTCTGAAGAATATGCTGTAAAATTTTGAATGTATTAAGCTTGAATCTCCAGTGGAAGGATTGGAGTGCAGATATCTGTGTATCCAATTAAGACTGAAGATGGAAAATTAAGAAGAGAGACCCTTTCAGACTCTATGTCAGATATGGCAGATAATTTGGAAGGATTATAGAGACAAGTTTCCCAGGACTTCTTTTTTTCAATATTGTTAGTGATGGAGAGGATAATTGTGTAGACTGATTTTATTCTTTTCCTAAATAAAGAGGTGACATTTTTTGATGCCATGAATATGAGTAATTTACTGTACTTTAAGTAGAGAGAAAGCTACATCTCATATGAAAAAGCCTTGACAAATGATTAGGAGTTGAACATATTTTCTACCAAAACAAAAACGTTCTCTCTCATAAAAAAAATCCCTGGTGGGTGTTTTGAATCCCACCTAAAAATAATAAGATGAAGAGAAAATTGAGTACTGTAAGAGACAAACGACATGTGTGGTATAGCTTAACATTTGGTTCTTTTGAGAGGCAAATTTAGTGTTCTGAAGCTTTCAGATCTCATATGGCCATCTGATAGCTTGAGATATGCTGTGTGGGGGTGTCTAGTTCAGACTGTTAGAGAAGAAACTGCCATTTCGCTTCCAGATTTTTCTATTTGTGAGATGAGAAGTTTTATTTTCTTTTCTCTCCCCCCTTGCTTCCTTAATCTAGTTTCTAACTGTTAAACTTTCATTTTGAAACATTTTTCTCAAATGCAGAGGTTTTTTTTTTTTTTTTTTTTTTTTTTTAATTAAAGCGGTAGCCTTTTCTTGAGTCAGTTATTCTAGGGTCTGCATAGCTTGGATTACCAGTTACTATGTTCAGGGAGAAAATGTTTGACTTTTCTGGCTCCTAATAATGTATCACACAAACTCTGTTGATGACAGTATATCAGGTATGTGAAGAAGTGCTCAATGAAAAGTTATTTTGAAAATGCACATTTAAAACTTTTTTCTTTTATGGAGAAAAGGTAAAGCAAAATTTCAAGCAAGATAATAAGAGAGTAAGAGTAGTTAACACATTGAATGTTGTCATCTTTAAAATAGTTTCTTGGGGTATAAGACATAGGCACAAAAATTTCTCCAATTGCTATTTGTACAAACCTTTAATGAACTAGAAGACACTTAGTATAACTGACTTGTATTTTTTCAATTTTCCTTACTGTCCTTTATTTAAATGACATGAGACACCTCTATGAACCCATGAGTGTGCTTTAATGACCCCCAATACCAGATACTGATAAGGATGCAGAACAACTAGTGTTGATATACACAGCTGGTGAGCATACAAAATATTACAGCCAATTCAGAAAAATGTTTTGCTGTTCCTCAGAGGGTCAAATATAAGCCACCATGTGACTCCATATGCCCATTATTAAGACTTTATCAAGAGAAAACAAAACATTTGTCCATAAAAGGTATCTGCTGCAAATCCAGAGCTATTTACTTCTGCCATTCAAGACAGCAAAAACTCAAAATTGCATTATGTGTGATACATCTATATACCAGAACATGACTCAAAAATAAGAAGGAAAATCTATTGATCCACATAGAAACATACAAATATTGAGTTAAGTGAAAAACAAACAAACAAACAAACAAACCAGGTCCAAAGGGCTATGGGATTCACACTCTATGATTCAATGAAATTTTATATGAAATTCTAGAAAAAGTAAACAAATAGTGGCAGTGATGTCCTGAGGGCATGGAGAAGGGCTATGGAGTTGGCTGTAAAGAAACAGAAAAAACTTTTGTGGGATGATGGTAATTTTCTGTATCTTGGTGGTAGTAGTGGCTACATGATTGCAAGCCTTTGCGAAAATTTACCTGACCTACGCTCTTAAACTTTGTGGATTTTATTCTACGTGAAACCATCTCTCAATAAACTTTTTTTTTTTTTTTTTTTGCAGAACCGGGGATTGAACTCAGGCCCTTGTACTTGCCACGGAAGCGCTTATTCCACTGAGCCATC
>NDGM011220231.1:269-12860 GCA_002564305.1 Octomys mimax
CTGTTCCATGTTATGCCTAAGATGTTTGATATTCAGACAGATAGTGAGGTTAAACCCAACTGTGCACATTAATAATAAGCTTCTCTTCTGGGGGTTAACAACCTAAGTTTGCAGACCAAATATTAAAAGTCTTTTTAAGGTTAGGAAGATTGCCCAGCAGCATAAGCATCTGTCTGGCAAGCAAAAAGTCCTGTGTTCAATTACTGGTATCATCTTTCTATTAAAGCCTTTGGTTATGTAAACATATGTGTTAAAATTCTGTTGAGCTTACCAACCAATTTGTCACGGGGTCTAGACTGATAATTGAATTGAAGTCAACTTAGCAGAATGACTAACTAAACTAGAAGCTAGACTAGGAAGTGTAGGCTTTAGTGTGGCAAAAAAACTGCAGAAGGCACCAAATGAAAAATGAAGCATTCATTATCTAGATAATAGACGATCTCAAGTGAAAAATATTTTCATCAAATTGTCTCATCCTTGAGTTGAATTGACTGATTCCTTTTTACACAATCATGTAGAACAGTACCTTGGGTATACCTACAAGTACCACTTTATGTTCATATGAAATATAACATGAAATTTGGGCCAGCCAGATAGCTCAGTGAACTAAGAACCTGCTCTGGCAAGTGCAGGGACCAGGGTTTGATCCCTGGTCCCACACGCCGCGCCAGCCCTGCTGCAGGGGCATGCTGAGCCAGCGACTGAGTCAGGACGTGGTGGGGCTGCGTGTAATCCCAGTGCTGGGGAGACTGAAAACAGGAGGATCACTATGAGTCTGAGTTGCATAATGAGACTCTGTACCAAATACATAAGTGAAAAAAATATATATATAGTGAAGTTTATCCATAAAATATTTTAGATTTTATTTTTAATTTAAAAGAAATGCCTTCTTAAACTTGAGGTCTTTGATTCATTGATATTTTTGATAATATTTAAGCAATTTGCAATATATAATGCTTCTTTTGTTATGTTTTATACTTTAAAATCTTAGAATATGTTAAATATTAGCTATATTTAATGAAAGAATTGGATTTATTTACTTTTATTTTTTAAATTTTTATTTATTTGATCCAGAGTCTTGCAGTGCAGTTCATACTCTTAGTGACCCTCCTGTCTCAGCCTCCCCCATGCTGGGATTACAGATGTTCACCACCATGTCCAGTTTTGGGGCTGGCATGGTGTGCACAGGAACCCAGGGCCAGCACAGGATGTGGTACCGGAGATTGAACTTGGGACCTTGGACTTGCCAGGCAGGAGCTTAAACCACCAAGCTATCTCCCCAGCCTGACTCATTTACTTTTAATTATATTTATATATTTGCTTTAAAAATGTAAGCACTCAATGAATAAGAATAAAAACGGTCAAACTTATCATCTAGAGGGAGCTAAAATTTCCAAAAATTATGAAACAGACCTACCCTATGACTTTTTTGTTGTAAACCACTTTTGTGCAATATGCTTTCACTTGGATTTTTCCTTTTTTATATTTTAGGGGTTTACAGGGTGTTCACTATGAGATTGGATTTGTAGTGATCCACCTGTTTACAGCCTCCCAAGAGCTGGGATTATGGGCATGTGCCACCACGCCCAGTCTCAATTGCCCGTTTTAGCACCCTGGGGGCAGGGCTGGCACAGAAGGTCCCTGTGCCTGCTTGCAGGTGCTTTAATCCGCTGAACTATTTGGCCGGCCCTTTTCACTTGGATTTTTAACTCAGAGTCCCAAATATAGGGCAGGAACCCAATCGAACTGAGAACTGAAGTTTCATAACACCCCACCAAATAATCTGTCAATTCTAAATAAATAATTAAAAATGCTAGTCATTTTGGTCACAAAGTATAATATCGACAGGCCATTCTGTCCATGTTTGAATTTTTACTTGCATCAGAGGTCTATTATGTGCCAAGTATTGGTAACAAGGGTTTTGTATCTATAAATTTATCTGATCATCATAATTAGCAATTATCTTTTATCTTTTATTTTATAAATGTAAAACCTGAAGTATATTTAATAATCTGCCATCCACTATTCTTGAAGATACCCTGTGGCATAGTCACTCTTTTGGGCTTTGAAGATAAAATAGTGAATGCACAATGCTCTCCTCTCATGGAACCTATTGAAACTGGGGAGAGACAGGGCAGAAAGAAATGTGGAGTTATTAATGTGAAGACAAGATGAAAGAGAATAAGGTGAGAGGAGTCTAGAGGTTGTAGCTTAGAAAATGTTCTTAAAACTCTCCAGGATTGTGTGGCTTTGGAGAAAGGAGAGGGAGAAGGAGAGGGAGAGAGAGAAACAGAGGGGGGAGAGAAGGGGAGGAGCAGGGGAGGGAAGAGGGAGAGAGGAGAGAGAAGAAGAGAAGAGAGAGAGGAGAGAGAGGAGAGGTAAGGACAGGAGAGAGAGGTGAGAGAGAGAGAAGAGAAGAGAGGAGAGAGAAGAGAGAGGAGAAGTGAGGACAGGAGAGAGAGGCAAGAGAGAGAGAGAAGAGAAGAGAGAGAGGAGAGAGAGGAGAGAGGAGAGGTGAGGACAGGAGAGGTGAGAGAGAGAAGAGAAGAGGAGAGAAAGAGAGAGGAGAGAGAGAAGAGGAGAGGAGAGAGGGGACAGAGGAGAGAGAAGAGAGAAAGAGAGGAGAGAGAGGCAGAGCACAGGGACAGAGACAGAGACACAGAAAGATGAGAGACAGAGAGAAATAGAAAAGTAGAGAGACAGAGAGACTGTGATATTATAGACAGAAGAAGTAAAGGAAATCTTGAGGTTGTGGAGCAGTAGAGTGCTTGGGTGGCTTTGGAGAGACGTGCCCGAGGGTGAGAGTGACAGGAAACAAGTCCAGGAGGTGACTGGGTATCAGGGAAGCACAGAGGGGGCATAAACCATGTCAGATCTCTTAAGGCTTTGGGGAAACTTCGAATTGGCTTTTGAATGGGATGGAAGTACCTTGGAAGGTTTTCAGCAAAACAGGGACATGTTCTGTTGTACATTTAAAAAATATCCTTCTAGTTTACTACAATGAAAGACGGCAATAGAAGTATGGTAATAGGCTGGGGAGATGGCTCAGTAGAATAAGCTCTTCCCTGGCAAGCTCAGGGGTCTAAGCTCAATCCCTGTTTCTGCCAAAAAGAAAAAAAAAAAAAAGAAGTACGGTAATAGAAGATGAATTTCAATAGATTTAGAGGCAAGAAGCTAGATTTGGATGCTATGAAAAGTGTTTTTGGCATTTCAAAGTGTATTAATATGTATTTGTAAAACATGACTGCTTTTATTGTGGGTATTTGTTATATTGATGTGACGCATTTGAATTCCTTTCAATATCCCCTCCTCCTCGCGCCATTTCCCCCTCACTCCTCTCAGAGCTCTCCTATTTGCAGTAGATCTACCTGTTCAAAATCTGATCACAGAAGGATGACGTGGTATGAATGAGGAATCAGACAAGGTAATTTTAGGTGGAGAAGTCAAGGAGCTAAGATAGTGCTGAAATTTTAAAGAACTACATGATGAGTATTGGTAGAGGGACTAGCAGTGAGTCGTGGGCTAAAGCTTCAAGAGAGAGAGAGGCAGTGTCCTGGAAAGAGGGATCTTAAAAGTGTTTTCAGGGTTGAGGCTGCAACAGTGGTTTGCAAAATCAATGAAGATCGGCGAAACCCCATACCCAGTTTTATGGCAGTAGTAGTTGGAAGATGGTAGAGAAATAGCTCTACTTAAGCAAGCTGCATGCAAATACATGGCCTGGGAGAGATGCATTTCAGACAAGGAAGCTAAGGAGACAGAGTTGTTAAGGACTCCCGTGGTTTCACTGATGACACACTGGGACTATCCCAGAGCAAGTGCATAAGTATGTGGGGACGATGTGTAAGATACAAATGTATCATTCAGAGGAGTCCCAGTTCAGTAGGCCTAAGAGGCGGAAGCTTTGTGTGGTTCCTGGAGGAAATCGGATGTTATTATAGGAGGTGGCGATGATCAGAACTGCTTAGGACCTTCTAAATCAGTAGCTCTCAATCTTGACTATACCTATCAGCACCAGATGGGAGAACTTATAAAACTCCCCCGTGCCCAAGCTTCTCCCCAGAACCATTAAATCAGAGTCTCTGAAGGTGGATTGAGACATCAGCATCTTTTACAAATTCCCCGGTTGTCTCAAGTGTGCACCCAAGGCTGTGGAGCCAAAGGAAACCGCCAGAGATTTGGACTCTAGAATCCAGGATCTCCTCATAACACGGACCACCTTCGCGATATCTGCATAGAAGGCAGGCGTCAGCTTTGCCCTCCTCCTGGGTCAGATCGTGCAATGAACTAAGGCTGATTACAGAAGCAAACCAGATGAGTGGAATTGTTCAAAAGAAAGTTTTAGTTTCCTCTCCAAGAGCTGCACATCACAGTTTGGCGCTCTGCCCTCCAGGACAGCGGGTCACTGCTAAAGTGGCAATTGATTCTGTATAAATTGCTCCAAGTGCACCTTAAGAACTTCTCCTCTTCCTGAAGAATGTCAGGTGAAAGGTTCACAGCATAACTTTTCACGGTTAATTAGCAGTTAGAACCGCTTCAAGAAATCAAATAGGGAGGAGCAGATGGACTCGCAGCTCACCTTGGGGCAGCAATTTATATGTCTCGGCCGTTAGTCCTAGCTGCTAACAACATTACCCAGAGGCAGCGTGATCTGCTCTTTTTTAGAAGATCTTATTGTCCATTTGGTCGTCAAATGATTTAACTTCAATATCTAATTTATGTTAAAAAAAAAGAAAATTAATTTTTTTTATGAGAGCTGTTTAATTTGTGATGAGTTGCCCTCATAATCTCCTGACGTTTCAGTGTCATAAAACACACACGATTGCTCTGTTTTAAGCGCTGAGACCACACAGATATGCTCTGTTAAGTGAATAATTCATGCTTGAAAGTTGTAAAGAACTTCGATTTGACTGGCATCTCAGGAAAAAAATGCTATAGAGGAATAAAAGTTTGTTTTCCTTTAAGAAAAAAACCCTTTATTTTCAGCCTTATCTCTTCAAATAGTCCCATATTTTGAACAAAGCTATTATAATGTTTTAGAAAGGGAATGCTATTTTCCTCTTGTTATGGGAGCAGTTAGGTTTGCTACATTTAAAAGATAAATCGCTATTCCACGTACACTGAGTGCAGTCTGAAAGATTTTAAATCTCTTATACTAGTGCCATAGCTTTTGCAGAGGAGATACAGAAGAGGAATCTGACAGAAACACTTGCATTTTGTTTAATCTGTGGATGGAAGCGACAACACTGACATCGAAGACAGTAGTGAGTGTTGTTAACTTTCCACACATGGAAATGTGTGTTCCTTTTGTAAAGAAGGTATTGTGCAAATATAACTTGTTATTATTGTCCCAGTGGGAGTGACAGGGGATGCTGAGTGACCTTTGTGGGGCTACTTACTGTCAGTGAAAAATGCTCTCCATCGGAAGTAGAGAAAATACCTGCTGAGCTCAGGTTTAGAGTAACAATAATGCTTGTCAAACTTTGTGTTGCTTTTTAGAAAGAAGTCAGCTATGATAAATAGACTTTTAGGATAAGTTTTCAAAAATTTATCTTATGCACAACTTTTCCAAGTCTGTCTACTAGTTATTTTGCATTTTTGCACTCTGAATAAGCCATGGCGATTAATTAGAATTGGTTCAGGCTCAATATTCCCACGAGTAGTTTACAATTCTACCTTGTTTTTCTTTGCTCTGTTTGCCTAAAACATGCTTGTGGATGTTATCTACACTCCTGTACTCTAACATAGTGACAAAGACACAATTCTAATTTCCTGCATAAGAACGCCTTTTCCCTAAATTATTGGCATCTCATTTTTTTTAAACATTGTTTAGACTCTACTCCAAATAAGTTAAGTCAACATATCTGAGACTGTGGTTTGAAAAAATATGTATGTTTAAGTGTTCTTCAGGTGATTATGGTTATAGCCAGGGCCATGCGCCTCTATCTTAAGTCAAACGTATGGTTCCTTTTGGGGGGAGAACTAGGAGGTAGGCAAAGAAGATACTTGTAGGTTGAGGGGAAAATGAAGTCTAAAATGCCTACTCTTTGGCTTAGGCTGGTCTCCAGTAACACCTGGTAGCATAAAAATAGCCCATCAATGAAGCTACTGGCTAGGGTCCTTGGCTGTCTGTCAAGTGTTTGAGAGTTGTCTGGTTGGGTGGGACAGAAGCAGTACCAGAAGCTATTGGAGACCTTTTTAATCTTTCATTTACCTCAGGTGTAAAATCCCTTGTATAACCTGTGTGAAAAGGGTGTAGCCAGAGATAGTGCAGAAGACATCAAGCTGACAGATTACACAGAACATGCTGAGCAGGCATTTGGGGTGGCAAAGCTGGCCGTGCAGCAGATGCAGCCCTGCTGGTGGCTCACCCTGGTGCCCTATGCATCAGGTGTTCATGTGACCACTGAGGGCTGCAGTCAGGGGTTGGGGAGATCCACAGAATAGCTATACACACCTTGGAAATTTTGGTCCCAATAATAGAAGAGGGTAAAAGTCCACCGTTGTCTCTTAGAGAAATAGCTAGTAGTTGTACATGTGCCATTATTTTCCTGTGGGTCAATCACCAGGGAGGTCCCTATGAAGATATGAAATATCTACCCTAGGACCCACTGGCCATGTTCATAGATATCTATTCCCAAGACAAGGATCACTTAGGTGCCAGTGCTTGTGTGACGGCATATTTAGAGTAATATTGAGTGCTTGAAGTGCAAGTTTCATTTCTGCCAAGTTAGATCAGCTGTTAGGGCTGGTTGAGTATATAGGTGATATTTCACCATTGTCTCTTCTACCCAGAGAGCCAGTGGAAAGCTCCTACAAGGAGCGGCAGCTGCCATACTGGCAAGTGCCTTGTGTATGTGTGGATTGAGCTGTGGGCCCACCACACAATACACAGCTGTCATTGTGTAGCCAGAAACAGACAGTATTTAGTTTGATACTATTACTAGACAGAGCAGTTGGTGGGTGGAAATGAGGTAGTGATTATCCTAGAGGAGGTCCTCCTTTTCATATGCATTAACCAGCACTATGGATATGTAGAGGTCTAACACTATGACTTTCTAGGTAAAGGCTGGTTGGTCACCAGCCTGAGTAGGGACAAACCAGATGGCAAGATCAATAATAGGTAGCCACACAGGAGAGGATAAATGGTATGAAGACTCAGTGGGTATTGTGATGGCCCTGGGGGTGGACAGGGTGAATGAAGTCCACATGCTACAAACTGCTGGTGCCTTTGCCAGGTTCCCATTCTTAGAAACTAAGGTTGGTGTGGACCTATGTTGGATGATTTAGCTAAACGTGAGGCACCAAATGGCTATAGAGTGCACTGTGCCCATCCTAATTCATGAGGAAGGAGAAACACTTCCTAACTCTTCATTTTTAATTGGCCTGCTGTACCCACTCACCGTAGCTCACATTAAATGGACCGTGTGAGTTAAAGTATTATTGCACTATGTGGACAGTTGTGTTAGTGTATCAAATTTTACTAGCTGTGGGATTTACAGAGTTAGGGCATCTGATACGTTAAGAACTCTGCTTATATTTTATATAGTTAATGCACTTTGGCTTTTGTATTATGATGAAATACTGTTCCTTTCCTACAGGTGTGCAAGTCTTGAGCTATTGATTGCAGCCTCTATCTTTTACTCCTTAAAAGTACAGACTATCCAGACTTAGGCTACAATTTTATAGACTCAGTTCTATGTTTAACATATTTGCATATTAAGAAATTACTCTGGAGTTTCAGATTCTTTGCTTTCCTTTTCAGAAAAAATGTCATCTTAATTTGTATAGAATCTGAGGGCTTTAGAGAATAATTTAAAAGAATAAAATATATGTACTGTATTTATAAAACAGACTCCCAGGAGATGGTTAAATCACTAAGCAGGGAGGACATTGGCCTCTAAATAATTTTGTGAAACAGGTCAGGGACACACCCTTCCTGCAGCGTCTCATGGGTGATGACATGTGACACAACAACCCCATGTCTGTTCACGATGGCACAAGATGATGCAATATGTGTGTATTAATTTACTGATGTGTTTAATCTCCTGATATTTACCTTCATTTAGCTTAGTAAATCTCCACTTGAAATTGAATGACAGTGTTTTCAGGATAAGTGGAAGGGATAGTCTAAGAATTGAAAACGTCACATAACTGTAATATAACCAAAGTCACTTCTAAACCATATTTTAAATTGAAAATTTAAAATTACTTAAAATTAACGAATATAGGGACACTTTAGCCTAATGTATTATGTATAATACAGCTATATTACTTTGTATATAAGGGGGAAATATTGTGACACATGTTACCAAAACACTTGAATTCTAGAAAGCTGAAAGACCTGAAAAAGCTCTTTCTGGAAAGTCCATAATTTTAATAGTGGGGAAAGTTCACAGTTGTAGACAAAAATTGAAAGATATATTGTTGGTTCTCAAGGTAATTATGCCAATATTGAAAATTAATGACACATTAAAAATATGTTATGTAAACAGTGATTCTGATACTGACTGCATCATAAATACTTGAATATTTGTTTAAAATACAAACTCTGGCTTTAAATCAGACTTACTATGTTTAAAATCTCTAGTTTCACACAATCATATGTGACTAATTTTATTTCTGTGAAGCTTAAATGAAATAATCTCTACAAAATACTCATAACAGTGTCTAGCATCTAGTAAATATTTGATAAATGTTAGTCATTGCTGTTATTGAAATTATTGAATACAAAAGGCTCCAGAAACACTTTTATAGAAACATCAGAAGATCTGATTATTTTTATTAAAATCAATATTAAATGTAGGACACTTGATTAACTTGATGTATGATTAGATTACTTAAAAATGATGCTTTTCCTCATTCCTGGAAAAGTTTCGGTGGGCAAGTAAAAAAAGGTAAAACCCATCTTCTCTTCTACATGTACGACTTAGGTTGACTATAGATCTACTAATACAATTTTAATCAATATAAGTATTATAAGGAGAACATATTTTAAAGCCAAGATATGACTGTTAAGTTTGATTTTCAACTTGATTAGTCTGGGGACAGCCTGTGGCAGTGGTGGGGAGCCTACTGCACGTGTGCTGAAGCTGGCTGTTTGTTATCATTAAAAGCTCTAAAAGGTTTGCCATCTTACTCTATGGAATTAGTGAAGCACATTTCTGGGTGTGCTGTTCAGGCATGACTTTGGGTACTATATCTGGTCCCTACATTGTTTTTCTCTGACACTGCTCCCTGCCCTACTTTCTGGTGATCACAGGTTAGGTAATTTTCCTCCACCAGGCCTTTCTGCTGTGCATTTCTGCGTTAGAACTGGTAACCAGGGACTGAATCACTTGAAACCAGGATCCAAATAAACCCCTCTTCCTTAAATTGTGCATGCCAGATGTTTTATCCAGCAACTGGAAAGCTAATTAATACACAAGATAAGTTTGATTTCAGTTTTAATTGAAACTTGAATGGTTAGTTAGCTGTCTCTTTGGAGATATTTAAAGGCATTCATCTGGCATTCAGAGCTAGGGAGGAAGGCAGATTTGACTGTCAATCGCATAGAAAATAAAGAAGACATATGGTACTTGAAAGAATAGCCAGAGAGAATGCATGCAATGAATTAAAAATAGGCATAAGGACTAACCCTTTGAGGCACCTACTTTTAAGGTGAAGTGAAAGGAAGCATAATTAGATAAAATGACAGTGAATATGAGATTGAGGAGAGGAACAATTAAAGTATAGTGTCCTAGAATTCAAGAAAGGAAACATTTCAAGACAGTGATTGAGTAGTGCAAAGCAATTCCTAATTTATTGAAATTGTGAGACTAATAGTCTTCCATTCTTTAGCTGTGGAGTTAATTCCTTGGGTTTGGGTATTTCCTCTCCTGTGAATAACCCTGGGGCTTTATTAGCCTTATCTACTGCCTACCATCATGTAGTGGTTTGTTCCTTTACTGAGACTCTATTCCCGCTCAGGAACAGTGTGTGGAGAAGACTCAGAATATTTGTTGTCATGAAGTTCCCTGTGTTTCTTTTCAGTATCTGCAGTATCTATGGTAATGAGGGTGGAAACCAGGCCTTGTACATTGTAATCTGGCACATAATAAGACAGGGCTACAACACTTATAGACCAATTGCCCCATCAACCCTGACGCTTGTTGAATCATGCCAGATGTTTTGGCCATGTCCTCATTATATATTAGATGACCCTCTCCATGATCTTATACTTGACATCCCTCTCTGAGATGGTACATTGTTTTCTCCTCCAACACCTTCACTCTCTTGATTCCCTGAGAGATGCTTCTTCTAGTCCCATCATTTCTGCTCACCAGTGTTAATGCACTTGTGAGTTAAGCACTTCACTCTGGATTTTCTTGTTTTCTCCCTAATCTAGATGGTATGACCACAGATACTTAGCACATCACTTAATGCTGTAGCAACTCGTTTATTCTGGGTTCCTCTCCACTTCTGAAAAAAGTTTATATTTGGAATGCTAAACATTATTGAAGAAAGCTGTGTAATTGTGTTTCCTTTGCTCTCTACAAAGTCATGTCTTCTAATATCATCTTGTTTCCTTTCTTACCTAGGAATCATTTTATTCATCTCTGCTTTTTCTTTGCAGATCAATTGTCTTTCTTCACAATTCAAGTGTTTGTTTTTTTCTACAAAACTCATTGCTGCCCCTGGTTACACTTTCAGTCATCCTGTCACTTCTAACTTGGTAAGTTTTCTTCCCCTAATAATTTCTTTAAATATCTGATTACTTTCTGAAATCCTTTCTCTTTTTAATCAATTGACAGTCCCAATATCTTTTATAAACAGTAGATACACAGATTTTCAACCTTCTGCTTGAACTCCCTAGGCATCAAGGAGACGTACATCTATAAATTCTCTTAGGTTTTGTGTTCATTTTCTACTGCCTTATCATGTCACCCTATTAAAATAATTTTCTTGCTTTTCACCCCATTCCTTCAGATATTGTCAATGGCTTCTTTATTCTAAAATGCAATCCTAACTTTCATTATTAGTCACATTCTTTTTTCCTGACATTGTCAAGAGCTTTCGTTTTCTGATGTTCTGCCTTTAGCTTATGTGATGTTATATTTTTACCTGCTTTGCCTCTTATTTCTTTGATCCTTTCATCTCTCTTTAGATGTTTTTATTAGATGAATTTCCTAAGGGTCCTACTTCCCCCTCTTGTTTTCTTTTATCTCTTTGGAAACTCATCTTGTCATATGGTTTGAAGAATCTCCTTCGTATAGAGGGCCTTTAACATTTTCTCTCTCACCTTTGATCAATATCTTGGCATCTGTGTCTTTCCAGTATAATTGTAGGGATCTTTATCCTTCCTCTAACCACAATTAACATTGTTTTAAAAATATTCTCTACTCCTTGTGTTATTGTTTCTGCAAGTATTTACAATTTTCATATCTAATTCACTCACCTGTTTTTACCTTTTATTCTGTTTTTGCTGTGTTCTTCAGATAGGACCATCTATATTGATCTATCCTGAACTTTACTGACTCTTATTTCCTCTGATTGTTAAGCCCACCTGGTGAATTTTTAAATTCAAATTATTATAATTTTTAATTATTTAGTACCTTTTGGGTATTTGAAATTATTTTTCTCTGTTGAGAGTCCTTATACTCCCCTTCATGAAGGTCATATTTTCCTTAAATTCTTTGAACTTAACTTTAACAACTCTTTAAAATCTTTGAGCACTAAACTTAATACCTGGACAACCACATATTTAATTCCTCTTTATTACTTTTCCCCCTCTTGGCTTGATGCTCATATTTTCTTCTTTCTCTACCCCTATAGTGTTTTTTTTTTAATTCATCCTTGATATTATGAATGATACCTTAAAAAAAAGATATTGTTTTTCTGTATGAGGCAGCTGAATGAGTGAGCATTTTCAACATGTGCAGGCTGCCTTTCGTGTACTGTTACTGCAGATTTATGGAAGGCTGAGGCTTTTCCCAGGTATTTCCATGCTAGTAGAACTAAGCTCTAAACTCTCCTGCATGTCTTTCAGGACTCAGTTTTAAGAGTTGTGAGAACATGCCAAAAAGAAGACTCTACTTTTTTTTTTTCCTATTATGTATTTGGTACAAGGTCTCACTCTGCAGCTCGGGCTCACAGTGATCCTCCTGATTTCAGCCACCCCAGTGCTGGGATTACAGGTGTGCACCACCGCACCTGGACTGCATGGCTGGCTCAACCTGCCCTGGGGCTGGGGCCGGTGCAGCACGGGGTGCCGGGGATTGAACTGCGGTCCCTGTACTTGCCTAAGGTGCTTAGTCTGCTGAGCTATTTCACTGGCCCCAAATTCTACTTTCTGACAAACTTTTTTTTTTTTTTTTCATTTGTGGTACTGGGGATTGAACCAAGGTCTGTCCCCACCCCTTTCTAAAATTTGTCATGTTTAATTTCATGTGCATCTTTTCTACTTTTGTGGCAGCTTAGCAGAGAGCAGGCTATTCTGGCAATAGTTATTGCACCACAGCACAAAGCAACAATGTCTGAGGTACAGGATCACAGGATAAACCCTGAGGGGATTTCACTGACCTTATCAGACCCAAAAGCTACAACTCTTGTTGC
>NDGM011220237.1:3205-13630 GCA_002564305.1 Octomys mimax
TTGCTAAGCTTGTTCTAAGTAGGTGCTTTAGACCACTGAGCCATCTCACCAGCCCCTCTTTAATGTATTTAATACAGGGTCTACAGGGTCTCACTATGCAGCTTAAACTGGTAGTGATCCTCCTGTTTTTAGCCTTCCAAGCACTGGGATTACAAGCCTGCACCGCTATACCTAGTCTCAGTTGCCGTCTCAGCACACTCCAGAGGTAGGGCTGGCATGGCACACTAGGGATCAAACCCTGGTCCCTACTCCTGCCTAAGAAAGTGCTTTAGTCCACTGAGCCATCTGACTGGCCCTGCACTGTAGTTTTTGATCAGCCCTGATTGCAGAGCCAAAGGCCCCTAATTCTGAAGTTAGATATATTTATTTAATCTAAGCTCAGAAATTTACCATCAAACCTGTACGGAATGATCCTAGCATGTGCATTTGCTGCGGAGACACTGAAGTTTGATTCCTTCCGTTGCTTCTTCCCTAGAGCTGGGGTGTCTACATCTTTGTCTGAATTCAATTCTGTGTGTCACTGTTTGATAGCTGTGCTGCATGTAACAGCCCAGGGGAGCGGAGACGGCCTCTTCTGCTCTCACTGACCAGTAGTCAGAGATCCATGGGGGCAATAAGAGATCTCTGGAGCCACTCACTCATCTACCATCACCCAGCTTTTGCTTCTCCATTGAGTTCCTGAGGACTGGCAGAGACGGTCCCCAAGGAGTGCAGACATAGTTAAAAGACAGCGTGGTTTGTGGCACACACTGGGAACCAGCACATACTGTGGGCTGAGTTCATCAGAGATGACACTGGTCACCCTCAAACCTCGAGTGGCAATAATCCAAGCTTAAATTCCTCCTACCCAAGCGGAGTTTCCTCTAAGCAGTTCACAGAATTCCGCGGGGCCTCTACATTTTAAGCTTTCCTTGTGGCCTCTGATGAGATGCAATCAGCGGGAAACCAGTTTGGAGATTTTTTAGAAAGAGAAATGACTGAAGATTAGGGCCTGGACACCCCCCACCCCAATAAAAAGATCATCCCTGTAATCGGGAGGATCGATGAAATGGCAGTTTGGGTTGGCATTTTGTTCGCTGGTTCATTCATAATAACATTGATTTAGAGATTTAGGGAATGGATTTTCTCTACTTTAAAGAAATAAAGACCCTTTGCCCCCTATGTAAACACAGGCTTCCTCCCTCCTCCCTTAAGGGGGAGTCTGTCAGGAAAGGGCTAAGAGTGCCTTCTCCCCAGTGTCTTCCCTGGCAAAGCAGCATCAGCAAATTGGTGGGGACCGAAGCTGACAGGGCTGAGGACTCCAAGCTTTCAGCTGAGAGGCTCACACTGCTTTTGATCTATTGACACTTTTTCAATTAAGGAGTCTCCCTTGAGATGATCTATCGCCTCCCTGTCTGAGCAGGAAGTAATTACCATCAAAGCAACTCCATCACAAGCCTTGTGCCTGCCATGGCCCGGGAGGCCGAGGACTGCAGCCCTCACAGGAGGAGCTTAGGGTGGAACTCTGGACGCTGGATAGGCCCTTTCTGGATTTTCCCCTTTTGTACCTCCCCTGAGGCTGGTTCCCTGTGTTTACAACCTGTCCCCGTAGACAATATAGCTCTTTTTTTCTTTTCTGGCACTTGCCTTTCTCCTTTTAAGACTAACAGCATTGACGGTAATAGAAAGGACGATGGTTTTATCTTACTGAATTGTGTAAGCTACATTTTTTATTGCTATGACAAAATACCGAGAAAGACAATCTAAAGGAGGACAGATTGATTTTGGCTTATGGCCTCAAAGGGTTCAGTCCACAATTACCTGGCTCCAAGACATGAGCATCATGGTGGAGGAAAGTTGCTCATTCTTGGCAACAGGAGCTGAGGAGAGAACAGGCCTCCAGGGACCCACCTCCTTCGGCAGAGCCTCAACTCCTAAGAGTCCATTCAGCTCTGACCTCGTCCATAGGGAGGTCAGTGCCCTCAGAATCCAGCTACCTCCCCACACCTCACCTTTGCACACTGCTGCCCTGGGCTCAGGCCCTCCATGAATGACTCTTTGAGGGGATGCTTCATACTCTAATCATAACCCTTAGGGCGAGCTCACAATGTCTTGTGTCCATGATCTGATGTTTAAAATTCAAGCTTTAAAAATAATTTATTTTGATGTATAATATGTGTATGGCAGAATACGTAATGCGCAGATGGCTTTCCACCCTGTGCATGCTCCTTGAAGCCAGCATGCAGATCAAAAAAATAGAACGTTATTCACACTCTTGGGTCCATTCTAGTCATTGTCCTTCTTCTCTGGGAACCATTATCTTAGTTTTTAACTTCAGAGATTATTTTTCAAGGTTTTGTACTTTCTATAAATAATCTCATAAAATATGGATTTTTCATCTAGATTTCTCCTCAGAGTTGTAAGACTCACTGATGTTCTCTGCAATTATTTATATTTGTTAGTATGTAAAGGTCCATGAATACACCACATTTTTGTACATTCTACTCTTGATGGATGCCTGCATTGGCTTTCTATTACTGTAAGAAGATACCTGAAATAATGAACTTAGAAAAAGCAAAGGTCTCTTTGGGTTTACAGTTTCAGAGGTTTCAGTCCATGGTCAGTTGGTCCATTGCCTTGTGTCAGTGACAAGGCAGCAGATCATGACCAGGAATGTATGGTAGAAAAAGCCACTCCTCATGTGGCCAGAACTGAAAGAGCGAGAGAAGGAGCTGGGATCCTCCTACCCGCTTCTGCATTCCCATCAGCTCAGAGAGACTTCCGGTTGAAGGATATGAGAGAAAATGAGGCATCTTCCATCCATCTCTCCAATGTTACTGGAAACTATTCTTTTGCACTGATACTCATGTGTTAGGCAAAGAGCCTTTGAATTCTAAATGTTTAAGCACAGGTGAGCACTGTATGAGTGGCTTTTCCTCTTTACCCAGACAGTATGGGGAGATGTGACTCCCTGACAGTCCCTTGAGGGACAGCGTCTGCAGCCATCTGCTTTCCCTTTGAGCTCATACTTGGGAGTGAGAGGGAAATGAATGCCTGCCTAGGATTGAATTTATGACAACATGGAACCAGCCCTCATCAACGAGAATGGTCAGTGCCCGGGGGGAACCTGGCACATATTTATGGTTTGCTTTTTGGTGTTGTTGTTACTACTGCTGTTACTTTTCCCCAGCTACCTACCTTTCTTGGCTAAGAAGCTGTGTTATCAATGTATTTGACTTAGGCTGAGAAAGGAGCGGGCTCCTATGACCCCTTAAGCCAAGGGGCAGTTTTATGAAAGACAGGTACAATGGTAGAGCTTGTGTGCCATGTGTAGCTCGCAGACCCCTAGCTGCAGGTGTCCTCACTCTCTGCCCTTCCACTCTTGAAGGTAATGAAGAGAGAAAAATCCATTCACTGTGAAAAGATTGAGTTGCAGGTATTATTTTAGGCATGTGAATACAGTTGACCGAGCAAATAAATGAATGAACAATTAGTTTTGAAATACAATGAAAAGAGCTTTGCTTGATTCCCCAGAAGAGAAATGTTCTGAAATTTTTACCTAGATCACTCCTAGGAGTAAGAGTGCTCTAAAAAAGCAAGGCTCTTTGGCCAAAGACTCTTAATGGCCCCAAGCCTGGGAACTTCAGGACAGCAATGGAAAGACTGGTATTAGTGGTTTGTGAAGATTCTTCTGGCCCTTCTAGAACCAGCTCAATAACTGGAGAAAGGACCTTTGTGGACAGAATCTGGGGCCCTCGCTCTGACCCAAGAGACTATTAGGTCCGCAAGGAAAGCCTGCTCTGGGACTCCTCAGCTTCTACTGATATGGGGAAGGTCCTCAAGCTGGGTATGTCCAAGGGAAGTAGACACAGTAGCTATGGATCACACTAGTTCTGCTCCTCCTAGATGTGTGGCATGGGGCAAGTGCCTGTGTTTCTCTGAGACCTTAGTTTCTTCATCTGTAAGAGGGGAATAATCATCCCTATCTCCTGGGTTCTATTGAGGATTAATGAGTCAGCGTGTGTGATGTGCACAGCGGGTGATAGACATTCCAAAGTGTTGGCTGACGTCGCTGTAGGAAACACTTCTCAGGCACCTGCTATGGGTCAGGCATGGGCTCTGCAGACCACATTGTGGAAGAATCTGCTTCCTGCACAGCCAGGGCGGTGCCACTTATAGTGCCCAGGTAGAGCAGGTCACTGCTTCAGGGTTTGCTTTAGCTAGTGGGAAAGTCCTTGGTCATCTTGTGTATAGTGACCAACCAGTATTCAGGCTCAGGTATAGTACCATGTGCAGGCCCTCCAACTGCTTTTTGTGCCTGAAGCACCATTAACTCTTTAGTTCACTAAGAAAAAGCTACCAAGGGCCAGCCAAATAGCTCAGTGGATTAAAGCAACTGCAGGTAGGCTCAGGGGCTGGGGGTTCAATCCCCAGGCCTGCTGTGCTGGCCCCGCCCCTGGAGCGCACTGAAACATTGGTTGAGATTGGGCGTGGTGGCCACGCCTGTAATCCCAGCTCTTGGGAGGCTGTAAACAGGCGGATCACTATGAGACTGATCTAGTAGTGAGACCCTGAACACCCTGTAGACCCTTCCCTAAAAAATACAAAAAAGAAAAAGAAAAAGCCGCTAAGTGTCTGCTGAGCCTGGGCCCTGCTGGCATCTGTGTGGCTGTGTGCACACTGAATGGAGCTGGTTTACAGTAGGGAGCAGTGTGTCCATGTGCAGAAGAACATCACGGCCACGGGGAAGAGCATGACCACTGCTAACTGCCCATCAGTACAGTGTTGTGGATTTAATGAGATGATTCATTCTTTGGACCCGGATTAGTGCCTGGAACTTAAATGCGATTCACTGTCTCCTGCCCACTACTATTAAAACAAGTAAGAAACAAAAAACAAAGGTCACAGTGATGTGGGGACATTGCAATCCTTGTGCACTGCTGATAAGAATGTTTAATGGTGCAGCTGCTGTGGGAGACAGTATGACAGTGCTCCAAAAAATGAAGACTAGAATGATCGTCTGGCCCAGCAGTTCCACTTCTGGGCATACGTTCCAAAGAATTGCAAGCAAGGCTCCAAAGAATTATTTGCACACCTGTGTCCATAGCAGCATCATTCGTAACAGTCAAAAGGTGACAGCAACCCCAGTAGTCATTGATGGGTGACTGGATAAACTCTAGTGGTGTGCATAGTACAATGGAATATAATTCAGTTTTGAAAAAGATGGAAATTCTCACATATCGCACGATATGGATTAACACTGAGGGCATATGCCAAGCAAGAGAGGCCAGTCGCAAAGAGATAGGTTTTAAATGATTCTGCTTATGGGAGGCACTTGGGGGTAGTCAGAGTCATAGAAGTGAAAAAATGGTGGCTGCCAGGAGCCAGGGGAGTGGAGAATGGTGAGTCATTGCTTCGTGGGGACAGGCATGCATCTCTTTCCTTCACAGTCACACAGAAACCGGCCCCTGTGAGGTGACAACGCAGGGATGTACACTACTCCTAAGGAAGAAGTAGCCGGCGTCACATTTTCATCAGTGATGTGGCGCTCAGAGGTGCTGGGCCAGCGAAGCACGGTGGACCCTTGACATCTGAACTCAGTTCACTCCCGAGGACTGGCTGTCACTCAGACTGTTGGTAGAAGGCTCAGGCCCCTCCGCACAGCCTTCAAAGCCTCCGCTGTGCACAGGCAGATCTCCATGTCCTTAGAGAGACATTGGCTCGGGATTTCTCAATTAATCCTGTCCTGAAAGGCTGTTGTCATGTTTATTCCAGAACTCTGTGAGGGTTAAGTCTGTATGTGAGACCATCTGGAAGCACAGGCAGCCAGCATTGGGGTCATCACGCAAGACCTTGGCTGTAAGTTAAAACTAAAAGTCTGATCATAACCCAAGTTATTCATACGTCAGGCAGGTTGGGACTCAAGGGTCCATGGTGCATGTTCCCGCCTCTGCCATTGAGGCAGCAGGAGAGGGGCAGAGGCAGAGGCTAGGGGACACCTGAGGGGTCCCAGGCAGTGTGGTACAGAGAAGCAGCATGGAATGATAGGCCCATTCTAGGCAGGCAGGGACTTGTTTTAGCCTGCCTGATCTGCCTTGAACTGAATTCATGAAGTGTTGAGAGCATAATCTGGAGGCCCTCATTTCTGTCTCTACCCTTCTGCAGCCTGCAATGAGAAAAGGTTTTGTTAGCATAAAGAAGTGTAATTACAGACTTGGCAGGTGACAGGGAGGCAGAGGAAACATCTTACTCTGAAGATGTTGAAACAATGATTTCAAACAAGGAGACAGTGGAGAATTCTCCTGAACATGCAAGCCACGGCCAGCCACGGCCAGCATCAGTCTCTGGGTAAAGTCACCGGCAGTAGCCATGACTTCCTTCTTAGGGAAGATCAAGGGCAGACAGATCCATCAAAATTGGGATGCATTGGTCATTCTCCTTAGGGTGCCAGACAGGGTGGAGCGGCACCATCCATCAGCCATCCATGTGCCACCACATGCCTGCCTCAGCTTCCATCCTTGTGCCAGGCTTTTAAACACTGGGCCGCACTTCTATAGGCACAAGGCTCCTGCCTGCATAGCTCCTAGTCCAGAGAGGGCTCGTGGAGGTCGCAGAAAAAACAGAGGCATTAGGTGGCTGCTTGGATGCAAGTGGGACCCACAGCTTGGGTGAATGTACAGGACTCCAGAGGTAGGCGGACACTCTCAGCATATAGGACAGCCCCAGGCACAAAGTAAGAGAGAAGAGGCAGACACACACAGGGACAGACAGACAGATAGACAGACAGACAGACAGACAGACACACACACACACACACAGAGGCAGAGAGAGACAAAGAGAGACAGAGTCAGAGACAGACAGACATGGGGTGGGACAGACAGAAAAGAAGGGAGGGGAGTGGTTACTCCTGTCAGTCCTACGCTCTGGCAGAGGCTGGACAGACCCATGGCCTCCCTTTACAGCAGGGGGCCAACCAGAGACAGACTCCTCAGTTCCTTCTTTGTGCCTGAGTCATTTTCACCTTTCAGGAAGAATGCAAATGTCTTCTGAGGACTGAGGAAGTCCCACGAGCTCTTCCGGCCTTGACAGCAGCTCCCGGCCCCTTCAAAGTGCCAATTCCCATTTGCCATTGGGGGTGTGGCTCCAGGACAGTCTCCTAACCCTGCCCTCAGAGATTCCCTTTCCTTCTCAGAGAGCCAC
Source organism: Octomys mimax (assembly GCA_002564305.1). Taxonomy (NCBI): domain Eukaryota; kingdom Metazoa; phylum Chordata; class Mammalia; order Rodentia; family Octodontidae; genus Octomys; species Octomys mimax. Next base: position 10,385 of record NDGM011220237.1, read on the forward strand.
ATTGCCACCATCCCGCAGGATTCTGACTAACTGGCCCAGTGCTCAGGCCACTGGATGTGTCTCTTGCCTGAGGAGCATGACAACAAGATAACTATCCAGTAGTTAGCCAGTAGCTGCACCCAAGTCCTGGATGTCGGGTCCTGTGGGATCCAGCCTTCCTCATCCCTAACTTCCTGCCTTGAGCTTACTCCCGACAGTCGGAGCAACGGCTGTCCTACTATCTATGGCTGACTGTTATACTTGCTTTCGTTTATTCCCCATGTGTTATATATCTCACAGTCCAAATACTGATACGCCTGGTTCATCAGGCAGCTTCAGATGCACTTATAGTCTGAGAAATATACACAAACCATTAAATAGCAATTATTGTAATTAGCGAGAGCACAGGTGACTAGGCAGTCTTCTGCCCTGGCTCCTCCAGTGTACCTTGCCGGTGGATTAATGGATACTGTAAGGAGCTGCACAGCCCGTCTGTGGTTAGAGGAAAGAGAAAAGGAAGGATGGATTCCCTGAGGCTCCCTATTATGAGGCTGTGTGGTTCTGTCTTTCTACGTCACCACCATGCCTCTCTGGCTGCCTCTCCTCTTCTGCCCTTCCGTGTGACCCACCCCGGAACACCGGTCCCCTAAGGTAAATGCATCTCGAAGGTTTAGAGCCCTTGTACGGGCAGGAGCCAGCAAGCGTTCATGACGTGCTTGAAAACCCTGGTCTGCCCATGCCCCTCATCCTCTCGACCTCCTCATACCGGTTGCTCTAGGCCAATGGCAGGTTCTGGGTGAGCACCAGTCTTGCCATCCTCTGTAGTCCTGGGCTCAGAGCAGGCCTCACACCCCCAACCCCTGCTCCCTCTGGCCCCAGAGCCTGTCTGCTGGGCTCAGCTCAGGCTGTAGGCCTTGTCCACAGCCAGGACCAGTCCACTGTCTGGCTGCTGCAGCTGTGGGGTCTCCTCGGCCCTCCCACCTTGCTAGTCTGAGGCTCTTTTCCCACTTCCCAGGCCTGTGTGGGGGAAGGCGAGGGCCTAACTTTGGCCCCTCTCTTGTTCCTGTGTTTGATAGGGTAGATTCTGCCTTCATCCCTGGTTAAGACAGTATAGGTCAGAATCTTAATCCTAAGAAGCTATGTTAGCCTGGGCCATTTTGTCATCTATAAAATGGGGACTTACACCCATCTCATAAGGCTCATGGAACAATTAAGGCATTGCTTTTTAGCTTTGTGTTACAGATGCAAAGTCATTGGTTCCACTAATTCAGTAACTATCGAGCAACTGCTGTATGTCAGGCGTGAACTACTTTAGAAAGCTCTGGTGATGCAGCAGTGTAGGGCAAAGCTTGCATTCAGGGCATGTGTGGAGGGGAGGAGGGAGGAGAACAGATAACACGCTGGTGCCAAGCGAAAAAGCGAAGGAGTACTACGTGCTATGAAGAACACGCAGCAATGTGACGCAGAAGACGGGGGCTCCCTGGGAACAGGACATTTGACCTGAAGCTTGAAGCTAAATAACAAGCTGTGGACAGATTTAGGGGAGGGCTCCCTAGGTAGAGGGAAGAACTGGCGCAAAGCACCCTGACCAGGAATGAACAAAATGTTGGGATCCTGTTGCGATGGGGGCTGGTTCCTGCCTCAGTGAAGAAGTGCAAGGCAAGGTTGTGGTAGGTCCCAGGTGAACAGGGTGCTTACATCTGGGGCATCTCCCCCCTGGGGTGGTTGTGGGCGGGGACCCAGATTTGCCAGATCCATTAGAACTAGACCCAGCTGCTGGGTCTCATTGTTCTGTTAAATAACCCAAACTAGTCTATAGGGCGTTAGGAAGAAATCAGTTTAATCTGTGCTTTTGTGTAATGGCCCTGCCTTACACCTGTGTGTGCATAGTGTTTGTAGAAGTTACTTACCATGCAGGGTACCTGCTCTGGGGACAGAGAGCTGCCTGGGGACCTAGGAAGGGCACACCTGTCACAAGGTGAAATCCCTGATGAATTGTGTGGTTCTGGAGTGTGTGGGTCAGCTTTGTGGTCACTGGGACACAAATGTCACAGGTATAAGCTGAAGGAGAAAAGGTTTAACTTGGCTCATGGTTCCAGAGGCTTTCAGTCCAGGGCAGAGGTGTGGCAGAAGGGTGTGGTGGAGCGAAGCTTTTCAGTCCACAGAGGCAAGGAATCAGAGCAGAGAAACAGTGTCAGGAAAGAAGAGTTAAGGGCCCAGAGAGAAGAGGCAAAGCCACACCCCCGTGACCCACCCAGACACACCCACAAGTATGTCCCCCACCCAGCCCTGGGTGACCCTTCACCCTAGCTGCCACTCCCAGATGAGGGTGTGTGTAAAGTTGTAATGGCTTCGCTAACTTCCGGAGCAGAACTGATCAAAGGCTGGGAAGGGGCAGCACTGACTCCAGGGACTGTGTCCTGTGCTCCTTCCCCCTTGAGACTGTTCCCTGGTGGTCACTGACAGTGACGCACACCAGGGATGCATGAAGTTGTACAGCCACCGATCCTGTCCACCTACATGATGCCCTCTGAGCTCAGACCCGCCGTGCAGGAGGACAGAAAACAATCACCATCCATGCTGCACAGAAAGAAAAATGAAGTGTGGAGTCCTCAGTGCCCAGAAGTGGGGACACTCACATTTCATCGAGTGTCCTTCCCCACTTGCTTCCTTCCCTCCCTTGCTGCTCACCCACCATCCTTTGGGGGTGCACGTTCCTGCCACGCCGTGTCACCTGCTCATGGAGAGTTGGCCTATCTGGGCTCCACTCTGTCCCTTAGCCGGATCACGAGGTCATCTTATGAGGTCCTCGCAGACATGGGCTGAGCAGGGCTTGGTCCATAGCAAGTGTGCAGTGCATAGGAGGTGTCTGTCTCCCTGTGCTGGCCTCCTCTGTCTGCTGTACCACGCTGTCCTTCTGGGGACAGTCTGTCCTAAACGCCCTCACCCTGGTACCCGCTGACTTTGCTTCAGCCCTACTCGCTCGAGTCTTTCTTGCACACCTGAAATTTAGAAGATGTTCTGTAGGTTTGCACTCCTGAAATTTTTAAAAGAAGTTTACACATCCTCAACTGGTCACAGATTTCAGAGTTGGTACCTGGGGCCAGGTAGCCTACAGTCATCACCATGAGCTGCTGCCATCAGCCACTGGCTCTTTTTTGTGAAGTAGGACAGTAAAGACAGAGTCCAAAGACACTTGGTGGTGATATATAGTTACATTCTCTTAATGAATGGAATGGTTTGTTCTAATGGTGTTTTTTTTTTTTT
>NDGM011220261.1:4317-16151 GCA_002564305.1 Octomys mimax
AAAAAAAAAAAAAAAAGAAAGAAAGAAAAAGAAACATTATGACAGACCAAAAGTCAATAACATATTAAATGGTCAAAAACTGAAAGCTCTCATGTAAAATCAGAAATAAGAAAGGGTGCTCACCCTTACCACTCTTATTCCATATAGGTCTAAAAACCTTAAGTAGAGGAATTAGAGAGGAGAAAGAAATAAAATGAATAAAGATAGGAAAAGTAAAAATAAAATTAGCATTCCTTGTGAGCTACATAGTTTACATCTACATAAAAGTGTCAAAAATCTACCAGACGACTATTATACTCAATACTGAATTTCAGTATAAAGTTAGCTGAATACAAAGTTAGCACTCTAAAAATCAATAGCATATCTGAAAAAAATGGCAAACTCATTGAGAGAGAAATTAAGGAAACCAGAGCTGGGTAGATAGTTCAGCAACATGAGTATCTGCGTGGCAAATGAAAGGTCCTGAGTTCAGTCCCCCGTACAAAACCAAAACAAAACAAGAATAATCAGAAGAAAAAGAAATTTGGGACACCACTTCTGTCTTGGTTACTTTTTGTTCATTGCTGAGACAAATTGTTCAACACCTAGAGTTGAGGAAGGAAAGGTTCATTCAGCTCATAATTTGTGGAGGTTTCAGTTCATACTCAGCTGGCTCCAAGGCAAATAGCAGCGGTTCATGGCAGCAGAAAACAATGAAGAACAGAGGAGCAGCAACAGCTGGGGAATCTATCAATCCTCTTTCTCTTCCTTCTATGCTGACTGGGAAGACCAAAGCTTCTCCAAGAAAGTGACAGTGGCTGCTGCGAAGATCCAAGCTCCTCCAAAGTGGCACAGCAATGTTGATCAAGCTCCTCCAAGGAAGTGGCCTGCAAAGATTGGAACTCCTCCAAGGAAGTGGGGTGCACAGAAACCTTCCTTAACTCCTTTATATGCCCTTTTTATGTTGAGTCAATCTAGGGTGGCCCTTCCCCACCACAGGGCAGAGCCCTCAAACCCCAGGAAGTAGAATTGCCAACTGAATCCAACCAAGCTTTAGACATCTCAAGTTGACACAGTGTATCAGCTACCACACATTCCAAAAGGTACAAATGGGGAACCAAAACATTGAGATCAAAGTAGGTCCAAAGTCCAGCAGGGCAAATGCTAAGTCCTATAGTTTGACATTTAACATCCAAAGCAATCTTTGGCAAACTGAGGTGCATGTGGCTCTGCACCTATGGCACTTTTGGTGGTAGCTACCATGGCTTCTCTGTCACGCCTGCTTTACTGTCTCTTTGCAGCTTTCATTAGATGATCCACATACCTGGTTTTTCCAAAGTTCTGAGGTCTCCACTGCACTTTAGCTTTCTTCTTTTTTAGCTATAGTCGAGTATTTAGATTGCTGAGCAGACTGACCCTGATTCTGAGGAACAAATTCTGTATGCCACCACCATTCTGGAACATGGCCCTTGGCAGCTTTCTCCGCAAAGCAGTCTCATTTGTGCAGTTTGAAGCTAAAAAGGATGGAGATGTGATGCTTCCTGTGAAGGCCTTCAGCGATCTTTTCTATTCTTCTGTTCCTTCTCAGCAACAGAGATCTCCACATCTCTATCTTTGTAGTTCACAACTTTATTAGAGCTTCCTTTCTGGTGGAACCACATTTTAAAACATTTTCATGGGCTCTTTGCTGTTGATTCACAACATAATTCTGACTGAAAGCCCCCAAAAATATCCATGTCATTGCTTCAATGTTTGACTTTTTTGAAATTTCTTTTGTCAGATTAATCACACCACCACTCTTAATCTCACTCTCAGGCAAAATCTCTTGATACAAGCAAAATGCAGACAAATTTTTGCCAATCTAACACACATTGTCTAGTCCGGGTACCAATTTTGTTGTGAAGTTAAGTCTTTTCAAGGGAACAATACAGAACAAGACACACGTTTTAAAAGATTATTTTATAATGACTCAACCAAAGAATCATATACAAAGAGTGCAGGAAATCTGTCTACACACTTAAGACCAAAGTATACAGCTGAGGGCTTGGCTCCCACAGTAATGTCCTAAGTGAGTCCAGATACAGACCTAACAGTGCCTCCCATGAATCCAACTGGAGACCTAAGTTTCATGACACTGTTTCATGCAGGTCTGCTTCACAACTATGTACAGGGAAGGCCCAAAGGTCAATGGTGGAAGCTAGAAAGCCTGTGTCAATGGGAGGAAGTATCTGTGCTAGCAAGCTGAGAGATCTGAACTGGAACCAGGAAGTGACACTCAAAGTAAGCACCAGAGCTCCACTGATAAATACCATAGCCATTCCTAGTGTCAATGAGGTCCCGAGGTCCTCTGAAGATGAGAAAAGCCAAGTTCCCATCATAAAAGTCAACACAACTAGCTTCTCTAGGAGACTGAGCAGTGTACCATCTTCCCCTCTGGAGCCAGGAAGCAAAGCTCTAGATGAGGACCAGAATGTTCTCAAGTGAACCATAGCTATTCTCAGTGATAACAAAGTCCTGAGATCCTCCTCTAATGAGAACAGCCAAGTTCACTAGAAAAGCTAACATGACAAAGTCCTCCAGCAGAATAGCCAAAGAGAGCCAGCAGCTTCCAACTGCTCCAATATATTCTCAAAAAAGTTTTGCTAAAAGCATCCCCATAGATCTTCCAGTTTTGCATCTTTGCTGCTGGCAACCATCCTCCAGTGGGCCTCCCACACACAGCACCACCCTATTTCTGTTCAGCTGGGTGTAAAATGTTGACCACTATTTGGCAAAACAGCATGACTCTCTTCACAAAAGTATCAAAAAATAAAATACGTAAGACTCAGTCTAATGTGGGCTGGGGAGATAGGTCAGTGGTCTAAGCACCTGCCTAGCAAGTGCAAGGACCCAGGACTGACCCCCGGCACCTAATGCTGTGCCTCTAAGCTGGCCACCAAAACCAGGCATAGTGGCACAAGTCTATAATCCAAGTTCTAGGGAGGCTGAGACAAGAAGATCACTATGAGTCTGAGCTGCATAGAGAGACACCATACCAAACAAATTAATAAATAAATAAATTAATCAATCTAACAAAGGACATCAGTACACTGAAAACTATAGCATTCTGACAAAGGAGACTGAAGAGGCTGTCAGAAAATGGAAAGCTATCTCTTGTTCTTGGGTAAGAAGATTCAATACGGGGCCGGGGAGATGGCTCAGTAGGATAAGCGCTTGACTGGCAGATGCAAGGATCTGAGTTCAATCCCTGGTTTCGCAAAAAAAAAAAAAGAAGATTCAATACAGTGAAAATGGCCATACTTCCAAAATTGTTGTGCATATGTAGTGCAATCCCAATCTAATCTGTGAGCATACTTTGCAGAATTAGAGAAAATAAAGCTAAAATAAATTTGGAACCAGAAGTGAATAGAAAGCATAATTTTAGGCAACAATGGCAAGGCAGGCAGCAGCACAATCCCTGACTTGAACTCACACTGTAATGCTGCCATGAAACCAACATGGTATGGGGGAAATTAAAACAGACCTGAGGATCTGTGGAATAGATTAGAAGATGCAGAATCAAGTCCAAACAGATTTAGAAACATCCTGTTTGAGAAAAGGGCCAACTTCATTGGAAGAAAGCCTCTCTAATGATTGTTGCTGGAAAAATTGGTTTTTCATGTTGTGAAGATTAAACCTAACCCATATCTCTCACCATGCACTAAACTAAAATTGAGATAGATAAAAGAACTAAACATTAAAATAGAAACACTAAGTCTGCTGGAAGATAGAATAAGTAGAAGCTGGGCATGGTGGTACACACCTGTATTCCCAACACACGGGAGGCTGAGACACGAGAACTGTCATGAGTTCAAGCCCAACCTGGGCTATATGGTGTGTTCAAAGCTAGCCTGAGCTACACGGCAAGACCCTGTCTCAAAATAATAATAATAATAATAATAATAATAATAATGGAAGCTGGTGTGATGGCATATGCCTGTAATTCCAGGATTTGGGAGGCTGGGGCAAGAGGACTGTTGCAAGTTAGAGACCAGCCTGGGATAGAGTGGGCTCAGGTCAACCTGAATGACATAGTGACACCCTGTCTCAAAAAGACACATGCACACAAAGAAAGGTAGAACTCTCAAAGACATGTAGTCAAAGGCTTTCTGAAGAAAATCCTGATCACATAGAAACTATTAAAGAGAATCAAGTGATTGGGATATCATCTTGTAAAAAGGCTTCTGCACGACAAGAGAAACCAGCAACAGACTGAAGAGATAATCCACAGAATAAGAAAAATTTTTCCAGTTGTTCCTTAAACAAAGGGCCTAGAACATGTAAAGTACTCAAGAACATCACACCCCCCCCAATTCAAACACTCACTCAAAAAATGGACATCTCAAATGAACAGACACTTCTCAGGCAAAGAAGTACAAATAGCAAATAAGTATATGAGAATATGTTGAACATAAGGTCATTTAAGAGATGCAAACTGAAACAACAGAGAGATTTCATCTCCAAAATAAAGTGCTATTATCAAGAAATCAATAACAACTGCTGCGGGTGTGTGAAGATAAAGGAACCATTGTCCTGTGCTGGAGGGTGCGTAGGCTGATACAGTTGTTACTTAGCTTCTCTCAAACAACTAAACTAGATTTTTCCTTTTCATGCATTTATCTTCCTTAAGCAATTAAAAGCATGATACCACAGTGATATATGTATAACCATGTCTATAGCAGCAGGATTTTAATAGTTAAACCTTGCAGACATCCCAAATGCCTATCATTAGGCATATTGATACTCTGTGCCATAAAGAAGAATAAAGTTGAGGCATTTCTAGGTAAATGGATGCACCTTGAGAACATGGTTTCGAGTGAAATAAAGTGGACACAACAGTTTATATAGCACGTTGTTTCTCTGGTGTGAGCAGCATCCAGGGTAAATGAGGATCAAAATGTGTAAGAGACATTTGGAAGTGGGGAGAAAGTTTTCAAATGGGAAGGAAAATAAGGAAGGATAAAGGAAGGAAAAGAAAAGAAAGAGAATAGAAGGAAACTTGGGGAGTTTTTTTAATAAGAAGGGCAGGAAGGGTTGGAAGAAGTGAGGGATGCAGAAAATACAGAAGAATCGAGATATATCATGTACAGGTACAAATACCCTATGATAAATATGATCATTATATATATCTACAATGTCCCAGTAAAATTAATTCTAAAAACAGCTTAGTGAAACTGTTGCAGTCACTTATAAGTGTTATGTGTATCTATCTTGGGTGGTAAGAGAAGAAAAAGGGTTCTAGGCCAGAGTATTCCTATTTAGGCGACACTTTAAAATTCTTGCCTTTGTTAATTTTACATGTGCAGTTTATTCAATACCATTATGTGTGTGGGAAGTTTAGGTACTTGGTGGACACATGTAGTTTTTCAAGATGTTTAATGTTCACATATGTAAATTCCAAGGCTGAAAATCATACCCTTTAAGTATTTCCTTTTTTATTTCACAGTAATGGTGGCATATTGGGAACTGTGTTATAAAATTTGATGTCTTTTTTTCCAATTATTAATGTCATGTTTTATTTTTTAAAAAGATGTTTTTAAAATTTCACACATGATTGTTCATCTACAAACAAGCAACCACAAGAATTTTACATGTGGTAACATCAGTGGTGGAAGAGACGGAGATCCGTATGAACCAAGACTATACTCAACTCATCACATGCCTCAATCACAACCTTGTCAGCAGCGGAACCAGAAGGAGCTACAATGGTAGGCCACTCCGCTCCTTTTAGCTCTGTCCACATTATCCCTGAAGGGAAAGAATGCGTCAGAGCTGAGGGCAACCTCACTTAATCTGTCAACCCACTCCTTAGGTTGTTGGCATCGGAGCAGGCCAGCAGTCTCGGATACACTGCACACACCTTGCAGTGGATGAAGCAAGCTGTTGGTGGCTCAGACACTACCCATAGGTGCTTTCAGTGAAGTTTAAGCATGGAGTGAAGAGAGCAGAAATCTCCAATGCCATTGATCAGTACGTGACTGGCACCATTGGTGAGGATGAGGATTTGGTGAAGTGGAAAGCACTTTTTGAGGATGTCCTAAGCTTCTCACTGAGGCAGAGAAAATTTGATGTCTTGAGATGTATCCTGACTGTTCATGGGGCCGAAAGAAAAATTCACAGAGGAAGTGAAGTGAGTCCAGATTGTCTAGCCATTGTTTTACATATATGTTTGGTTAATATTGTTGGGTGTTAAAAGATAAATCCTAACGCTCAAATTATGTTGGGAATTGTAAAATAATCTTTATGTAAATGTCCTTTTGTTAGTTTTAGTAAGAACTATCTCCTGGAAGTGACCTGTGTTAGTGACCTGTTGGAGCTGAATGTGATCCTGAACTTAGTAAATAAAGTGGTGAAGAGGGAAACCAAAGAGGGTGAGAGGGAGGGCTGTTTACTACGATGCCCACATCTAGCACATGATTGAATTATAACCGTAAGTTTGTGTGTGTGCATTTTTGCTAAAGTGTTCAGACTTCCTGTGCTCAGAGTTCACACTCTGTTGCCCAGCAGCTGGGCTTGGTAGACATTCTGGAGCGGAAATGCAATGTATGATAGAAACTGGAGGCAGTGCGTTGGGTAACATATGAGTGTCTTTTTGTTATAATTAATAGAAAAGATGCATCTTGGACTTGGAATTGTTACACCACACCAGGGCATTTTTTATCAGGCTGTGTCATTAGACTGACAACAGAGAGGCAAAAATAGGGAGATGAAAAGAAATGTATCCAAAGTGTTCAGACATACATTGTGTCAGGAGCCACTGATGTATGCATGTCTTCTCTATGTACTGTAGGAATACACTAATAATATTTTATTTATTTATTTCATTTTTTTTGGTATTACCAGGGATTGAACTCAAGAACTTGAGCTTGCCAGGCAAATATTCATTCCACTGAGCTATCTCCCCATCCTCAATAATATCTTAATAGTAGAAATCTAGTAACTGTCAGACACATGCTTGGTGTACTCTTGCTTTATGTCTAATTTAAATTGAACATTAAGGAAATGCAGTATTGTAATTGTAACTCTACCAATGCCATCTAGAACTGCTGCCATTTTTCAGTGATAAAACTAGATTACATTTTTTGTCTAACAATGAGGTTGGTATAGTATATTGTTGGTTATCAAAAATATTCTTGTAGCTTTGGGATTTTGAACTGTGAGTATTCATAATGTGTAGAAAAACATGGCACCCACTACATGCTCTCAGTCATACAAAATGCCCTGTGGTGTATGTACACACAGGGACTAGAAGGACGCATCCATCTGGGCTGCTGATGACCATGACGCCTTTATTTCTTGCTTCTTGTGTTTTTGTTTCCTGTTATGCATTTATTAACTTTTAAAAATTGAGAATATTTTAAAAACTCAACGGATAGATCATAAAAGCATGCAAAATTATGATTTTGATTGAGGAAATCTGAAATACAGAATTTTCATGGTATATGATAGAAGGAGCTATTAAAACCTAAAGGAAGTATGTACACTGTACTATGTGTTCATGCAAGAGTCATTAAATAATATCTTATACTGAAACTATTCTAGGGCACACTATTTACTTAGACCATGAGCAGTCCTTAGAGAGAAACACAGCTGTGATCGGATGGGTGGAAGACCAGAGTTGGTGGTTGAAAAAGATATTGTGGAAATAGATTTACTGATAGAAGTAGAAATGTAGGACCTCAAAGCATAAGAGATCAAGTAGTGTTGTTTAAATACCAAAAGAAAAATATCACATTCATAATAATTAATAGAGGTGAGAAGGAAGGTCAGAGTGGAAGCAAGAGGAACTGACCTTATGTAGGTGGATGAAATAGCCAGCATACTGGCCTATCTGTGACCACGAGTGGAATATATCAGTGGTTTATCTTATCAAACATCTCCATCCCTTAAGGGAACATTCATGACAGACAGTCGCAGGGCTGCCTAATCTCTGGACACTGGGAGAAGAGAAGCATCTTGTTATTTCAAATGTCTGAATTGATACTGATATTAAAAGAACTAAAAATCATCACAGTTTCCTTATTTATATTTGAGACATGAGGGCATCAGATAAAACAAGCAGTCCTAACTGAGGTCTGATTTACAGTATTCCTGCTGTGTCCACGGATTCCAGTGGTCATTTCCCCTGTCAGTGAATTATTGAAACTGACACCCTTAGAAGCTAGTACTAATCTTATATTGAGTATATGGTCTTTGGGGAAGATCCAGTACTGTGGATGGTTAGGCAAGAGTCTATGAAACTACAAATAATTTTTCCTAAAATGTAACTCTAAAACAATACTGCAGTTTAAAGTTGGTGGGAAAACTTAATACCTTTAAAGTGTAAAATGCAGGGATGGAAGATCTCACAACGTCTTTCTTAATTCATCAAGATGAGTCCTGAGCTGGCCAAATAGTTCAGTGGATTAAAGTGTCTGCTTAGGCAGAGTGCAGGGGCCCAATTCTGATCCCTGGGCCTGCTGTGCCAGCCTAACCCCCAGGGCATGCTGAGAGGGTGACTGAGACTGGGCGTGGTGGCCAGCTCTTTGGGAGGTTGAACACAGAAGAAGCACTACAAGTCTGACCTACGTAGTGAGACCCTGTAGACCCTTGCTAAAATAGAAAAAAAAAAAAATTCCTAAGAAAATGTGAAAAATCCTGTAGAGTGCTGTTAGATTACTGCAAACTGCAACAAGGAACAATCTCAAAGACAATCTTAAAAGCAGATGACGTTACTGTTCTAAAAGATGAATATTGTCTTAGGGACATAATATGTGATCACTGACTTGTGAGTGCTTCATTATCTTATTCAGAACAAAATATCAGGGACAGTTTGTATTTCTAAGGAAAACAGCACATAGTCATAGCTTTGTCTCAGGGCTGCCTTCTTACAAAATGTAGACAGCTGCCTCTTACAAAAGAGAAGTAGATCAAGTGGACTTTCGAGGTGATTAAAATAGCCCCATGCATGGATAACATTATGTTAAATAGGTCTAATAATGAAGAAGCCCAAGCAGTGTTAATACTGGTGCCTCACATACACTCCAGAAGACAGGAGGCAAACCTTGTGTAGATTCTGAGGCATTTACATCAATAAAAGCATTAACAGTCAGAAGGTCAGGAACTTTGTGGGCCATTTCTAGTGGTAAAGAAAAATTATTAGATCTTTCACCTTATCCAGGAAGAAGGAAATGTAATTCCCTTTGTGTTCTGGAAGGCAGCTATTTCATGCCTGGCACTATAGCCTCTTCACAGGGTCATGTCAAAGCTGCTAGATTTGAGTGGAATACAGAGCTAGAGGTGTCTTCACAACATCTCTAGGCTGCAGGGAGGTCAGTGTTGTGCAATAGACCAAATACATAGCAGACCCTGTTTCTTTGAGATATTGGTGGTAGTAATAGTGACCCAAATGAAATTTCTGCAGTCCACCATGAGAGAACTAGAATAGCTGTTCTGATTCTGGAGCAAGGCAATGACGTCTTTTATAAAGATATAATTAGACACTTTTATGAAAACAGCTCCTGATATGGAAGTGGGCCCTGGTAGTAAAGGAATGCTGGTCAATTGACTGTGCATTGTGCATTGAGGGCAGCTTCCAATAGAATGGGGCCAGTGAGACCACCAGAATGCAATCAGGAAGACCAACAACAACCCCCTGACAGATGGAACTAGCATGGTCAGAGTGAACATAGAAAGGACCAGGGTGCACAGAGGAGTGACCCGAGCACCACACCTGCATGTGTGTGGCCCACTCCACCAGGTGATGAGCTTCTGTAATTCATGCCAGCTGTCTTACAGCTGGTCCTTTACCACCTCTACCTTTGGAAGGATGGAGAAGTGTATGCTTACCTTATAGATGGGTAAACGGCATGTGGTTAGAAATCCAAAGTGAAAGACAAAAACGCCAGAGCCTCTTTTCAAGATAGTGGCAAATAAAAACTCCCCAGAGACCAGGATTTTGGCAGCATGTCTAGGCACTGAATAGAGAAGTAGCCTAAGGTTGGAATTCAAATGGCCTGGGTGAATAATTATTGCTGTAGTTCATATAACTTTATCAAACAATAATATAACTTTAAAAGGAACATTGTTTAACAGCCATGCTTGTTCACTACTTTGTGCTGAGAAAAAAACCTGAGTATACTATGTATGTTGAGAATTAACTCTTGCATAAAATAAAATTGAAAAATTTAAAATAGAAAACAGAAGATTAAAAGTACTGAATACATGAGCTTTGTCTGAATTAAATAAACTCTTTGAAAATGATTTGGCAAGGTGGATCATAAAAATACAACCACACTTTCCTGGTCTTTCAGAATTTATTATTATGATCTTTTTCTTTTATATTTATCTTTCTTCCAGAGAAATGTATATTCTCTTTTTTAAGTTTTAAATTTTGCCAAGTAAAAACTATTCAGAAGCAATCCAGTCTTCCAAATCTACTGGCCACAAAGAGTAAAATGATGATATCTCTCAAAATGAAAACATAACTAATACCAGGACCAAAAACCTCTGAATAATCATGGATTTCAACTCCTGTTTTATGTAAAACTATATTTTGACTCAGAGTTTTAGAAAAAAAGAGACATAAAATAATAAACAAGTCTTTGCACTTATTACAAAATTCTTTGGAATATAGATATTCAGTGTATGCACATTCAATCACTCTTAACTTTTGCAGTTGAGTTTCCATATGATCAACAAACACAGTGTCAGATGGAGTTTTGATCCATGAAGCATTATAGAGAAAAAATGAATTACATTACATTGTTATGCAGATTAATTTTAATCAGCAGTATGCCCTTTGTTGTTGCTATTATGCACTTGGGGGTTATTGTTTGGTTTGGTTGTTTATTTGTGTTTTAAGTTTATTTGTGTCTTGCTCTGTAACTCAGGCTCACTCCCTATTTTACCCTCCTCAGTTATGGAGTTTCAGGCATGTACCACTATGCTACCTACTTAGATGTAATTTGTCTTCCCGAGTGGTCTATAACTTTTTATTTTCTTTCTGTATTTAGGACAGGATCTACAGGGTGTTCAGGGTCTCACTATGTAGATCGGACTTATAGTGATTCTCCTGATTTCAGCTTCCCATGTGCTGGGATTACAGGCATTCACCACCATACCAAGTCTTAATCACCCTCTCAGTGTGCCTTGGGGGGGAGTCTGGCAGAGCACACCAGGGATCTAACCCAGGCCTCTACACTCTGCCTAAGCAGGCATTTTAGTCTGTTGAGCTATCAGGCCAGCCCTGGTCTATAACTTCTCTAAAACCAGGCAAGTTACTTTACTGTATCTTTTAATTCCTATTAAAGTTGTTAGCACTTTGAAATCATTTTCTCATTTAATCCCTACAATTAACCTTAACATGTACATCATAACTTCTTATAAGTATATAAACTGATGGTACTATATCATAACTTGTTATAAGTATATAAACTGACGTTTTCATAAGAGAGTTACGCACTTATATACCAGAAGATAGACTTGGATTTAGAGATCTGATTCCAAAGCAAATATGATTTCATGATTTTTTAACATGTATTTAGTACAGAGTCTACAGGGTATACAGGGTCTCACTACATAGATCAGACTCAGTGATTCTTCTATTTTCAGCTTCCCAAGTGCTGAGATTATAGATGTGCGCCATCACGCCCAGTCTCAATTGCCCTCTCAGCATGCTCCATGGGTGAGGCTGGCACTGCACACGGGGGATCGAACCCCAACCGCTGTGCTCTGCCTAAGCAGGCACTTTACTCCTCTGAGTTATCTGGTCGGCCCTGTTATGGTTTGTGTCTAGTTGTCCCCCCAAAGCTTCATGCAGTCATGGGGTGGGGACT
>NDGM011220273.1:0-12174 GCA_002564305.1 Octomys mimax
AGTTATGATCTTAATTCTCAGAGCATATGTACACCAGAATCAAGATTGTGCAAAACAACCACAATAACAAAATGCAAGTACCTGCAATTGCAAATCCCACTTTCTAATTTACACTGACATAAGGCAAGTGGGACAAATCAAAGAATGTAAAGTTTAGTTTTAAGTTTTTTTATCAAACAGATATTTATGTGGTAATATATTTCTACAAACCAGAATAATAATAAATATGTAGTATTTTCTCCAGGCTCCAAATATAAATTTTGTGTACATATGTGAGTGCGTGGGGGGTGTCATATTAAGAAAATAGGGAAAAGTATTTTAAAATTATAAGCATCAAAATAAAAACAAAATTTGAAAAATATAGTCCAGTTATATCAGCACAAGTGCTACTCATAATCATATCCTTTTCCTTCTTGAACGTTCTTGAATATTCGCATGGTGTATGTAAAAGTCAGTTTTAAAGCAGAAACAGAAAAATATACATATTTTGTACAATGGGACAGAATATATTCTTTCAAATTTACATTCCAAACATTTGAATTACTTTTCCTCAATACTAAATAATGACTGATCATACTTAGGCTTCATTTAAATGTGTTTTATTTTTTAATACAGTATCAACATACTAACAAATAAATGTATTCATATACTGTTGTGTTTATACATTTTTAATACTCTGATCACCTGACCAATCCAATTTAAAGGGAACAATATCTGGAAAAATAATCTGAAGCATTTTGTATAATCAAAATTTAGGTTAGAGAAATAAAAAAGCAGAGGTATAAGTTATGAAGCAGCACAATGGTGCCACCACAATAATTAGGTTTTAACTTTCCAATTTACTTGAACTTGTATTTTTACTGCCACACTTTCTACACAACTATCCTTCCAGAAAGAATTGCATAATTTGTAAAGGCGTGATAAATGAAAAAATTTCTGAAAGTTTTGATATGATTTTGTGGCATGATTCTGTACTAATATCAAGGGATTGATATTTTGTTAAGTAATGAAATAAAACTACATAGCAAAGAATAAACTTGAACTTGAGGCTATAATTTATTTTTATATATTTATTTGTAACAATTAAATCATTCTGCTCTGTGCCCCAACTTTGTTAAAGATATTTTTCTATTAATATATGTATGTATATTGTAAAACTACTTGGGAATAAAATCTCCTCATGTACCTGCACAATAGTTTGCTTCTAACGCAATCTAAAATAGGACTATAATATCTAGTTTGCTTTGTTTTATTTTATTTCAGCTACATGGAGACTAAAATGAAGCTCTCTGCTCTTTATTCATAAAACCATAGGAAAAGTAAATATATCTTAACAGAAATATTTTTGTGCCTCCAATATTAGAAATGTGGATTGTACTAACTATACACTACAATGTAGAGGAAGACTTCTTTACCCTGCAGAAGAAAGAGGAAAGCATTAAAAAAGGATTTTAATGAAATCATAACATTAAAATAGTTTTATATTAAATCTAACTAATTTTCTAGGTGAAGACTCTGAAGTGAATGTGAGGGAACATTAAAAGGGAATTGAATTTGCATTCCTTATGCTACAGGCACATGTTTACATGACCTTTAAAACAGAATTAAAGCTGTATCATCAGCAGCTGTAGGCAATTCACATTACTAAGGCAATCAAATCAGAATGCTAAACTCACTATAAAACATAAATTAAACTGGTAGAAAATCATCTTAATTCAGTAGGTTGACTTGCAATCTACTTACACTCTACTAGTCATTTCAAAGCAGTTTACAGATCCACCAAATGAGAAATAAACAACAAATTTGAAAAGTGCCCAACTATGGCAATATTGCAAACATGTAGTAAGAAAAAAGGAATATAAGATAGAAATATTTTAACATTTTTCCAAACATCTATTTTTGAGCAGAGTTAGTTTATTTCATGAACTATATGCTTTCAACAAGCATCTCCAAATGTAAGTATCATTCCATTGGAACATAATGTACTCTGATATGTCATACTTGGCAATTTTTCCAAATAAGAATTTGAAAGAGTTCATAGTGAATGTTGAAAGGATTGTAAAAGTTAATCAAACTTTTTTAACTTTAATATATGTTATATTAAACATTCCAGTAACTATATTCTGCTTTTGTTATACAACATGTACAGATAGACCTTATTAAGTATGATAGGATGGATTAGTAAATTTTAGAGTTTTAAATCCAACTGGTTGGCATGAGAAGAGTAAGCATAGTTATAATGCAAGGCAGTTACCATCTCATTATTGTAAAAAAATTGGGGGTTCTTTGTATTTGTAGTAGTTAGATTTGGAGAAAAAAAATCCTGTTTTCCCCAAAGTACTTCTATTTGCTTATTGTGACTTATTTTCATTCTAATCATAAAAATTTGTAGATTCTTTGATGGTAGTGAAAGCATAGAAAATATATTTTACTTTTCTTTTTTGTTTTTGTACCAGGGATCAAACTCAGGACCTTGCTTGTGCTAGGCAGGCAGTTAAGCCACTAAGCTGTATTCCTTGCCCAAAAATATATTTTAAAATGAAGTTTGTCTGAGAAATATAAAAGAGGTGTGGAGATTCAAATATTGCTCTTCCTCACAAGTGTGAATATTGATGTAGGACAAAACTGAGTTCTTTACAAAGCTGTCAATGAGTTGTGAAAAGAAAACCAAATGTCCACTGCTTTAATCTCAGCTTCTGAAAAGCCTAGATCTGTAATCAGAGCTGCAATCATTATTGAAGGCAATTTACACTCAAATAGATTTGTTCTTTAGTATGCAAATGTTCAATTCTGAAATTCTCTCTCTCTCTCTCTCTCTCTCTCTTTCTTTTCCTCTCTTCTACACTCATCTGTTTAGAGGAGAAGGCATACCTAAGTTTTATAGTAAGCACATGGGGATATGTATGTAAAGGGATGGCCTGAACTACAATTTAATTACAAACCAAAAGCTTAAGCTCTCTCAAAGTAAAAGCAGTAAGAAAGTAGGAAAAAGAAAAGTTTTTATTATCATTTGAATAAAATAAAATGAATAGCTATCGTGTACAAAAACTAGTACATATTTAGATCATTCTAAATGTGTTTCCTCAGAAATCTAAGATTTCTTTTGTCACTGACCAATATTAAAAACAGGATTTTTTTTTTACTGGATAATTAGAAAGGTTTCAATTCTGCTTCATTCTATGTGACCCAAATTAACATCTTTTTATTGAACAAAATGATTTAAGGTAACTATCATCCCAACACTCATGCAGAGTCATGAGGGTTATTATTCTCTTGTGTGAGAGAGGGGCTCACTAAGCACTTCCTCCTCAGAAAGCAGTACATTGAGACCTTACCTTGATGAATGCCTAGAGACAGTCACTGTGTTTAATAGTACTGGGGCTCAAAATAGAACTTGGACCTGGAGGGGTTAGCCAAGAAAGGGACTAAGGCTGCACAGAAGCAAATATTCTTGGCCACTCAGAAAAAAAAATAGATAATAAGATAATATCAGGGGCCGGGGAGATGGCTCAGTGGAATAAGCGCTTCCCTAGAAAGCGCAAGGGTCTGAGTTCAATCCCTGGTTCTGCAAAAAATAAATAAATAAATAAATAATAAGATAATACCAAGTAAATAAAGTCAGACTCAGAAAGTTTATAATCACATAGTTTTTCTAACAAGAGAGATCCTCAATATAAGTAATTGAAAGAGCAATGTAAAAGAGATGTACTTAAAAAAAGGAACAAATAAAAACCAAGGATGGGACCAGCCAATAGCTCAACAGATTAGGCAGATGCAGGAACCGGGGTTCAATCCCTGGCATGCCATTCAGGCCCCTTCCTAGGGGTGCGCTGAGATGGCAACTGAGACTGGGCATGGTGGCACATGCCTGTTGTATCAGAGCTTGGGAGGCTGAAAATAGGAGGACCACTATGAGTCTCATCTGTGTAGTGAGACTCTGTAGACCCTGTACTAAATGCATTTTTTAAAAAAAGATAAGAAAGGAAACCAACCAGGGCTATAGACTCTATAGAGGTAGAAATGGGATATATGAAAGAAAAGAGAAAGGGGAAGATAGAATAAAAATGATCAAGGTGCAATATGTATATCTTTCAAACCAAATGTCTTCACTATATATCACAAACATACCAATAAAAATTGTTTTATTTATTTATTTATTTATTGTATTTTAGGGAAGGGTCTCCCGGGTATTCAGGGTCTCGTAGTGATCCACCTGTTTACAGCCTCCAAGAGCTAGGATTACAAGAGCACACCACCACACCCAGTCTGAATTGTGTCTCAGCGGGCCCCAGGGACAGGGCAGGCATGGAAGGCCCTGGGATCAAACCCCAGCCCCTGCGCCTGCTTTCAGGTGCTTTAACCCACTGAAATATTTGGCTGGCCCTAAAAATTGCTTTAAAATTATTTTTTGAAAAGGCCCAGGGCTTTTTTGCAAATTTAATGGCTGGCTATTGGGTTCCATGCTCTGTCCTACTTCAAGTCCCTCTGCCTTGCTGTCAGTACCCTCCTAGATATTGCATACCTCCTCTCTCTATCCCCAACTGAAGGAATCCAACCTTACGTCCATCTTTAAGATTCTACTGCAAATAGATGACTAGTTGTAAAGGTGAGCAGACAATCAGTGGGTGGAGCAGGCCAAAATAACAAGCATCTTTTTCTAGCTGCCTTGTTGTTGCAATAGAACTCACTTGCCACAAAGAAGTACTTTCTGCAGTTACCTTAAGACATTATTTATCAGGCCAATACTCTCAACTATCACCTCTCTTAACATCCCTCCCTATAGCGCAGGCTAAGATATTCTTTATTTACATCCTTTTATTTTAGGCGGCCTCCTCAGCAGGTGAAGGGCATTATTACTGACCAGATCTTCGCCTTTCCTGTCACCACCTAGTCTGGGGATTCAGGAAAGCATTTTAATTCTGTCTAACTCTAGCCATAAAGTGTTAAAGAGAGTTTCTTAAGTAAGCAGTAATACCAAACTATGGAGACTAATGGTTACAGTATTACAGATAGGGAAGCTGGGAACAGACCCCCAAAGGACAAATTCCCAGTGAGGAACTAGTTCTTCTGTTGGTTATCTCAGCTGCTGTTCTTTGCAAAGAAATTCCAAAAAATTCTTGTCTATAAAATATATACACAGACAGGCATGTACACATGCACACATACACACATGCAGTACACATGAATGGCTTAAATGATGTTTTCATGGACAAACGGAAACTAGAATAATGTTTTAGAGCAGAGGAGCCAAATTGATTCTACAAATCCAGAGTGGTATAAAATGCAAGAGCTATCAGTCCAAAGAAAAGTTACAGAATTCAAATAACTAGCAAAATCTAGATATCTGTTCATTTTGAAACATAGTAAAGAGATCTCTGTCCACTGTGGGACTCTAAAATAATAAGCTGAGCCCTAGATATCTAGCACATTATTTATTGAAAACTATTTTTATTTGGAGACCATAGTTTATGAATAATCAAGCTTCCTGTATTCTCACAAATACATGGGAACTTGGAATATTTGCCATGTCATGTAAATAACATTTACTAAGGGGGGGGTATAGAACACAGGTTTTCAGATAGGTATGAAGAAGAGCATACTTACAGCTCTGTGCATGTAAGCTTTTGATCTGTCCATGAAGAAGTAAGGAAATTCCAAACTCAGGTGTATTTCTAAACTACTGAAACACAGCTAATCATTAAACAAACTTACTGATGTTTCAAATATCAATCCATAGAGTTTAAAACAACAGATCATCTGTACGTGCTCTCTGATTAGTAATGCAGCAAGAACAGTTTTTGTATTTTTAATACCTCTGTCATTTCTGACTATAAATTAATAGACACTGTATATATCACTATCCTTTACATATAGAAACATTCTGTGACTCCATTAAAACGTAATTCCATTTGCAGTGCAATATAAATGACTGGCAGGTGCTGTTTATGTTTCTTAGACATTCCAAATCCCTATGCCTAATAAAAGGATAGAAGTGCTGTGTAGTATGTAATAACTCCGTCTGCATAGACTTCTTTATCAGGAACCATAGAAGGTCATATTAGCCAACGACAATGGTAAGAGCAATTGAAGAGGTGACAGGAGAAGAGAAACTGAGAATCAATTGATGAGAGCTGGCCAATACCACTGTGGGAGGAACATCCTTTTCTTCCACCTCAGGGTCTCTATTGTCTGTGCCTGTGCTGCAAATATCCTGTCTAAGGACCTAGCTGCACAATACCTCAGTACTCCCCCACCTAGATTCCGCTTTTCTAGTGTATGACTAATGTTTTCCCACACTGAACAATTTGAATAAATTTTATATATTGTATATTTTATTTTTTAAAAATTGTTGTTCTATTTATGCTGCATTACTTGTGGCACAGTATCACACTCTCCATCTCCATCATCCCTTTTCTCTAAGAGTCCTTTTCCACACATTGATAAATGACAATGAAGACCCTAAAAATGAGCTAACTAAAGTTGAGTCATCATTGGCAAGTGCCTACTAATACCAACTAAATTCAGTTTTCAGTTCTTACATCTGTTCTCTATACTCCTTGGAGTTCCTTTCCTTCCCCTCCATACAGTTTGCAAAAAGAAATGAGAGAGTCACACAAAAAAGAAGGAAGAAAAGAAAGGAGAGAACCGTAAGAGGTTGACAGTGGTCTGGTATTCTGAAGTGCAATTGTATGACATATCAAGAATGTCTTATGAACTCAACATAAAAATACCAGTAAAAAGTATTATTTCTTTGTTGATTTGAGAAACTGTTCCATTTTTTTCCATTCTGTATGAGCTGCAGGATTTTAAAAAGTAAAATATTCATTTATCTCACTCTCACTCTATCTTGTCCTGTTTATAAAAGAGAAGCTGAAGTTTTGAGACTCCAGGTCATGCCTGTGCACCACATCAAATCTAGCCCTTCGGATGATTTCTTTCCCAACCCCCAACCCATCTGCTCACCAGTCCCCCAATTTGTACACGTAATGAGAATGATTCCTAAACTACACTCAAATATGAAATCTGCAAGATTCATAATCCACAAGGCTCAGGCATTTTTTCCAGTAAGACTGGGCGCAGTCTGTGCAGCTGAGGCCATGTTAGCATGCTTCCACAAGAGTGAGAGATCTCACCCACAATAATCTGCTTAATTTTTTTTGTGAGTCCTTGTTTCCTTGTTAGGAGAGGGAGCAACATGGTTCTCTCCCAAAGATGCTCAGCTATTATCTTAAATTTTGTGAGCAAGAAAGCCTCCAGAAACCTCAAATTTACAAATAAATGACAGTATAAATAAATCCACACAGCTGGACTTTCTTTTAGAAAAAAAAGTATTTCCTTCTTAGAAAAAGTGGGCTAGCAAACTGGAGTTTGAAGGTAACTCAACAAGGAATGAAGATGATGCCAAGTGTTTGCTTGTGCCAGGAATTTAAACTTGAGTTGCCTTGCTGGAGACAGGTGGCAAATTCACTACAATTAAAGTTCACCCACTTCAAACCCAGACTCTTCTCTATGGCAAATTTTCACTGTCAAGGCTGGATAGGTTCTACAGCTATTGTGGTATTATTCAAAATATAATTCAAGAGGAAGTATGGGGACTCTGAGGACACTAAGTGCACTTTAAGATCTGAATGAAGAGCAAACCAAGGTGTAGATTTAGAACAGCTGCCAGAGAGAGAAGGCTTACCAGTGGTTACTTAAGAGTTTAAGGCAAAATGCAGTGTATGATAAGTAAGTTACCAGCTCTTTGCAACAGTAGCTTCTCACGGACTTATTTTTCTCCCATGTCCAGACAGGGTCGTCTATTGAATGAGGCTCTTTTATTTTGCATGGGGCAAGGGATTTGTGACCATGGTCCCCCCTTTTATTCTTCTCTCTATGGAAACCCAGATCATGGGGAGAAATATGCAAAGCTGAATAAAGAGAAGCTGCAGAAAGGAACGCTTGAGCGGCATCTGTTACACTTGGGAAGTTAGACTGACAGGACAGGGTGAAGGAAACCTCTCCAATATATTAGTAAGAACAGAAAGATTTGAGTACATGCAGATATTTTCTTTTAAAAAAACATCTTGGATAAAGAGAGTTTTCTATCCCAGCCACTACAAGATGTGATTGCATATAGTTTCAATAAACAATATCTATATTCATGAGAAACAACTTTTTAGATGAGAGAGCAAAAAGGAGGATGAGGAGGACAAGAGGAGGATGAAAAGGAGGAAAAGAGGAGAGACAAAGAAAGGAGAGGAGAGGAAAATAAAAAGAGAGATGAGGGGAGGGAAAAGAATGGGAAGAGAGGGGAGAGGAGAGGAGGAAAAATAAAGAGGATGATAAGGATTTTTGCTCCAGGTTTCTTTTCCCAATAGAAGCTATTCTTAAAGACTGCAAAAGAAAAGGTAGTTAAAAACATGTTCCTGGGATTAATTGCCCCTTCTTGCTTACCCCCCAATCCTTCAGGCTCTTAGCAAATGTTTTAAAGCACTTTTACTTGGCTGGCAAAACCCGGTACCTGAAGCAGAATTCATGGATAAGAAAAAGGTTAATTGTAAAATCTCAGACAAGTCTGAATTGGTAAAGGATATCCCTGTTTCTAGCAAATATATTATCATTTGATAATTATTTTTACCCCTGAATGGCCACACTAAGATTAGCAATGCTTTCTCCCAGACACAGCTGCAAAATGTGATTATAATTATTTTTGCATGTAAAATTTCTTCAGTGCATTTTTCTCTGACTCTACACTGCCTTGCAAATGGATCCTGGAACAGGCAGCCTAACACAGCACCTAAAACTTTTCCTCTCGTTTGATATTTAACAAATTTTTATTTATTTGGGAAACAGAAGTTCAGGCACAAATGCTACTGAATTCTTGGAAAGAAAAGACACACATTTAGCAGTAAGAAATGAGGTCCCACTGCAGAAAAGAAAAGAAATGGAGACAAGAGAACAGAGAAAAAGAGTACATGTGCACAGAAATGAGGGAGAGATGGAGCGAAAGAAGGAGAGAGGACAATGGGGAGAGAAAAAATCTATTTCTAGTTTAAAAATATATAAGCCCTTACAATAAGACATTCATAAATGAAGATCCAGTTTCAAGAGAGAGAAAGGAGAGGCTAGCTAGAAAATGGCAAATGATCCTGTCTGCCAATAATTATTAAGTATTTATATTTTTTAAGAGGAAAAGAAAGAAATAGATCTCAACAACATGCCAGGCTTTCCTGCCTAATAAACACATTTTCAATTACCAATATCAGTTTCTGACCTCTCATAAGAAATCAATAATTCAACAAGAAATAGATTTTCTTTAGTTATATAAAGGGATGACAGAAGAAGCTCACCTTGGATTTTTTTTTTTTTCATTTTCTTGCATTTTCTTCAGATCAGTCTTCTTAGAGAAACTAATGCCTTAATGACTTTCTGGTGGCTGCAAGCCTTCTTTTATTTCTGCTAAATATATGAAAATGTATGCAAATTTAAATCAAGCTTAACCTAGGAGCTCTTGCAATATATTTAATGGAATTTCAAACCAATAAGGAAACTCTGATGTCGTTTTCTCTTAAGTGCAGATATAACTATGCAGCAAACTTACCCCCAAAATTATATAACGAATGGTCATTTGTTTTAAAATTTAAACTTTCTATTTGTAATCAGGTTGTTGTTTTTCTGTTGCTAGAATAAATTTAAAATCTTTGCATTTCTCTGAATTCTGTCTGAGGGAAATCTTTGTATGGGGCTTTGGAGTGCAAGGACTTGTCATTCTCCAACAAGTCTTACTTCTCTTCTAACTAAAGTGTAAGGGTAGTCCTATTTTTTTCAAGCTTCATAGAGAAGAAAGAGGAGCAATACTTGATGCTAAATATCCTGGTGTCTCTCTGAATTTCTTGAGTACAGTAAATGATTCACATTTTCTTCGTTTTGGCAGGAGATGGAGTGAGTGAATATTTTAAACAATTTTCCAAGAGAACGGCATCAGGCAAACAGTCCTGAATGTTTTCCTGAATGCCTTTTGGGAGTGTGGTAAGTGTAAGGCAGAAGTACTGTCTTCACCAAGCAGTCTTTCACAAAAGTTATGATATCTTTCATGACAATTAATATGATGCAATAATAAAGCAAAACTTCCAGTTGATAAACTGAATTTGGAAGCGAGCTTTAAAACAATTGAATATTTGCCACCATCATATTAAATTTAATTTCTGAGATTCTTTCAATTCTTCATATCTAGATCTCTCTTTTTGTTGTTTTTTGCCTTTTTTTCAGAAGACACAGGGCATCAATTTCTTAAATTCTTTCAGATCTTGGTATCTAATTTATTATAAGTGATAAAATCAAATAAATAAAATAAACTGGAATAAGTCTTACAGGAATATTGAATTCATTCATTTATCTTCTTTTTATAAAATGTGTTCCTTTGCTGAAAGTTTTAAACGCTGTTTTGTAGTCTCTGATACACACTAACGGAGAACGCTGAGTCAGAAATATTTTTATACATTAACATCATAAGGACATTTAAACTTCTCTTACTTTTTCTGTTGCTCTTTGTTAATCTGAATAAATAAAAAATAGTTTTAAAATGCCAATTTGGCACTTCGCTCCCCTCTCTTTCCAAATACATAGCTCTCCTCCTTTCTCCTGCACCACAATCACCCGCTGGGGAGGGGGAATCTGAGAAAGGGTTAACGAAAAGAACCGCCGCCACTCTGCTACGCAGCCAATAGAGCCCAAAGAGTGATTCACTTCCTGCTTGGGTCTCACAGAAACTCGTGAGCTTCGCCAGCCTAATTTGGAACACAAGCTCGGCCTACTGTGACACTATTGGCTGTGCTCACGCCTGGTCAGGCCGAGACGCCCTACAATTGGCCAAGGTGGGTGTCAGTAACCCGTGCTAGCGGCTTTGGCTCCCCCGCACCGTAGATGTCAAAGGCTGAAGCTGCTCCCTTTGCCACATTATTACTAGTAGGGGATCCTCACAGACCATGGCCACAGCTGCCTCGAATCCCTACAGCATTCTCAGTTCCAGCTCCCTGGTCCATGCGGACTCCGCAGGCATGCAGCAGGGGAGTCCTTTTCGCAATCCTCAGAAACTTCTGCAAAGTGATTACTTGCAAGGAGTTCCAGGCAATGGGCATCCCTTGGGGCATCATTGGGTGACCAGTCTGAGCGACGGGAGCCCATGGTCTTCCACATTGACCACTAGCCCTCTGGACCAGCAGGACGTGAAGCCCGGGCGCGAAGACCTGCAACTCGGTGCGATCATTCATCACCGATCACCACATGTAGCACACCACTCACCGCACACTAACCACCCGAACGCCTGGGGGGCAAGCCCAGCTCCAAACCCGTCCATCACCTCAAGCGGCCAGCCCCTCAACGTGTACTCCCAGCCAGGCTTCACGGTGAGCGGCATGCTTGAGCAAGGTGGACTCACCCCACCACCAGCCGCCGCCTCCACACAAAGCCTGCACCCAGTCCTCCGGGAGCCCCAGGACCACAGCGAACTGGGATCTCACCACTGCCAGGACCACTCCGATGAGGAGACGCCAACCTCTGACGAATTGGAACAGTTCGCCAAACAATTCAAACAAAGAAGAATCAAATTAGGTTTTACGCAGGCTGACGTGGGGCTGGCGCTGGGCACACTATATGGCAACGTGTTCTCACAGACCACTATCTGCAGGTTCGAGGCCTTGCAGTTGAGCTTCAAGAACATGTGCAAGCTGAAGCCCCTGCTGAATAAGTGGCTTGAGGAAGCAGATTCGTCCACAGGGAGCCCAACAAGTATTGACAAGATCGCTGCACAGGGACGCAAGCGCAAGAAGAGAACCTCCATCGAGGTGAGTGTCAAGGGCGTTCTGGAGACGCATTTCCTCAAGTGTCCCAAGCCTGCAGCACAGGAGATCTCCTCACTGGCAGACAGCCTCCAGTTGGAGAAAGAAGTGGTGCGTGTCTGGTTCTGTAATAGAAGACAAAAAGAGAAAAGAATGACTCCACCAGGCGATCAACAACCACATGAGGTTTATTCGCAAACGGTGAAAACAGACACATCGTGCCACGATCTCTGACGAGAAAATAAGCAGACGACTGGCCGCCCTGGGAGCAGCGCGGGTTTCTTTTCTTCTCACTCACTTCCTCTCATTATAACACTTTAATTCTCTCTCTCTCTCTCTCTCTCTCTCTCTCTCT
>NDGM011220283.1:372-10705 GCA_002564305.1 Octomys mimax
TCTCTCTCTCTCTCTCTCTCTCTCTCTCTCTCTCTCTCTCTCTCTCTCTCTTTCTCTCTTCTGTTTTGTTCTGTTCTTTGAGACAGGGTCTTGGTAGGTAGTTCACCCTGGCCCTGCATTTACTATGTAGCTGAGGCTGGCCTCACAATCCTCCTGCCTCAGCCTTCCAAGTACTGGATTACAGGTGTGCGAAGCCACACCCAGCTACAATATGTCCCTTTAGCCAAAGATTGTTTGGAGAAAACTGGGACTAAGATTTCTGGGAATAGGGCCAGCCAAATAGCTCAGTGGATTAAAGTGCCTGTAAGTAGGCACAGAGGCCGGGGATTCAATCTCCGGGCCTGCCCCTGGGGCATGCTGAGATGGCAGTTGAGACTGGGCATGGTGGTGCACACCTGTAATCCCAGCTCTTGGGAGACTATAAACAGGCAGATCACTACAAGTTAGATCTAGTAGTGAGATCCTGATCACCCTGTAAACCCTTCCCAAGGGTTTGGGAAATATGAGAGAGAGAGAGAGAGAGAGAGAGAGAGAGAGAGAGAAAGAGAGAGAGAGAGATTTCTAGGAATAAAAACACACCTATAAAAAACAAAAAAACAAAAAACACACCTATACATAGCAAGTATAATTTCTAAATAATAATTACAGTAATATTATAATCTTTATATGGAATGTATGATGCAAGAACTCATGTACTAAGAACAATGTTATGAAGAATGCTAAAATCTAACTTGTATAGTTACCTAACAATTTTCAGGCAGAAATTTTAAGAAATAATACCTGAGTCTCAACTCCTCTTGATATGTTTACTGTCTTTCATTCTATTCTTGACATAGGTTATATCTTTTTAAGACATATAAAACATTTATTGACTTTTGTTATTATTCTAAATGCATGCTGCTGTACTTAAGTAGACTGGGGATTTTGAAAATAAACTATCACTTCCTTCTTGAGAAAATACAAAATGGCAGCTGATACCAATAGGCTTCCATAGAGGATTAGGCAGTGGTCTTTAGGCCTCTGTTGTGCCTGAGGCCCAGGTCACAGAGCTTGCAGGGACAAGAGAGAAGACAAAGAGTGGATCCTTGTCACCAAACTGGGCCAGTTGATGAAAGACATGAAGATTGAATCCCTAGAGGTGATCTGTTTCTCTCCGTATCAAGAAGCCTCAGATCACCGCTTTTTCCTGGGAGCATCCCTCAGGAATGAAGTTTTGAGATGGTGCTGGTGCAGAAACAAACTGACACAGGCTGACAGATCAGGTTCAAGGTATTTTTGCTATCAGGGACTAAAATTGTCATGCTGGTCTGGGTGCTAAATGCTCTAAGGAAGTAGCTACCAAAGGGCCAAGTCCAGATGGAGGCTTTAAGATCATTTTTACTTCTCAGGGCTACTTCGCAGGTTGGCCTACTGCTGGCTAAAGCAGTGTGGCTACTCGTGCCATAGTGCTCTCTAACCGGCCTGCAATCTGTCCATTTTATTTGTGAAGGTACTACTTCTCTGCACTCTACTCGTAACACAGGACTGTGTCCTGGTAACTTTGCTTGTTACGTACTTCAGAAGGTAGACATCTCTCAATCCAAATCTTATCCATCCTTGAAATTACCACTCACACCCCAGAATTTCAGCAAACCTCAAAATGATGACTTCAACTACACTGAAGTGCAAAGTCCCCTCTGAAGTTTCACTGAGTAGGCAAAAGTTGGCCAACTGTAGCTTTTGGGTTAATTTTGGTCTACAACTTGTTTTGTCATTGCCAGAAGGCTAAGAATGTTTGTCACATTTTAAAAGTTATTATTTTTTTTTTTTAAAAAGATAAGGAGTACACAACAGAGAGCACAGGTGGTGAGCAAAGCCTAAAACATTACTATCTTCCTCTTAACAGAAGAACCTTGCTGATGTTGGCCTGGAGCACACAATTCAATCTAATGATAAACTGCCTGGAATTATCATCCACACGCAGTCTTGCCTCTCTATGGCAGAAGCTTTTTGTTCTCTACCTAGTAGTCACCTTTCATCTCTTTCACCTATCAGTCCCACACTTAAGCTGAGAATGCCTGCCTTTTCTGCCTCTTTGGAGCCTAGCATAAAGTCATATCTCCTTATCTAAGTCAATAAGACTAAGGGCAAGTCTGCCCTTGGCTTGTGGGAAAGGATTTCCACCTTCATAAAGAAGATGTGAAAAAAACAAAATAACCTTTCTGTACATTTGAAGGCAGTACACAAAGATAAGTACGTCTAGAGCCATGATAGTCTAAGAAAAGGCCCAAGGAAAACAGGGAACATGCTAAAGATCATAGAGTAGAAAAGATAGAAAGATCTCAGAACCTTGACAATTACACTGAGCCACTATACCAACTCTGTAACTGCTTTGTCTCTGAGATTTTCAGGTTAAAAAGTGAGAGTTTATTCTACTTTAGAATACAGAATATTTTGGTATTTTCGATGGAAAGAATCCTAACTTTTTAACCAGATGATGTGAACTTATAGGGTCCACATTTCCTATTTCCTATGCCTAATTTTTTTAGCATGTGTATTGTTGCAACTGCTGGTATCCAATTATTTTGTAATGACTTGGAAAAAATCCTAAAATTCTAAAATAGTAAGTCTATAATTAAAAAGAAGCATGAAGTAATTCCTACAAATTAAGATTGTTGCAGCACCACAGTTAAATCACTATTGTTATGCTGAGATAACTACATTTATTATTTTAACCTCAGAGGTTAGTGGGAAGAAAAAGAATCAGTACTTTAAAATTGTGGAAAAGCTTTACATCCAAGTTTCACAATCTATAAAATGAAGTATTGGGAATAGCTAACATTTGGGATTCAACCTCTCCCTCGTGGATAATTTGTCATGAAAACACACTGTATCATTTGTCAGAGCTGTAAAGAACTTTCAATTCTAGTTTGAAGAAAAAACATGCATTCCAAGAAGAAATTAGAATTATTCTAAAAAGTCATTCCTTGAATGAGACTTTGTCGGAATTAATTGTTCTCAGAAATATCAGTGAGCTAATATGGATTTTATTTTGTTTTTAAAATCAGGATACAAAAGACAGAAACAGTTGAAGGCAAAGGAAAAATAGCAAAGAGATCTAGGACAAAGTCAATTTATGACTAATTAAAAATCGGTGCTGCACAGGTAAAGAATAACAGAAAATAAAGGACAATAAATTTACAAAGAAGAAAAGAGAGCAAATCAGACCATGTTGAGACTGGTGCAGGAAAATTAAATTTTCAGTTTATACAAAGATTATTCAGAAGATTATATGTATTCTTTCTGAAATATTCCTAAAGGATGCCTGCTCTCCTAAACTTGCAACTGATAGTGTTATATCTCCAATCAAATGCAAAATTAGTTATTCATAAGCACAGGTTAATCAGTTTACATAGAAGGCCACTAACTATATTTAATGAACACTCATATAGTGTATCATGTACAGTAAGTTACCATGGCAGGCTCTGAAAAGTAGTCACCCACAAAAGCAAAAACAATAAATTCATTTAGTCAGGGAAAAGCAAAAACCCAGTGGTAAATGTTCAATCCTGACTAAAAGCCCACAAATAAAAAAATTGGCAGGATTATCTTAGCCTTAGAATTTCAAAATATGGAACAACAACTTTTGAATTTATGTCTCTACCAAGTATTTGCTCATATCCCATTTTTAATTAGATTTCTGCAATTAAAAAGTTAGCTGCTTATTTCTCTCCTATACAGGAGCTTTAAAAATTCAGTTCTGTCACCTTTATGAGGTGACAGCAGGTTAGGAAAAAAGCATGCATTATAAGTTAATCTCTATGTTGCTGAAAACATAATTCTTTTGGCCCTCATTTATTTGGTGAAACATCTTACATATTACCTTTACTTATGGTCTTATAAAGCCTTAGAATTCTAGTTCTTTATTTTCCTCTCAGGCCAGCATATGGCACCTGAAGCACGCTGGGTTTAGAGATGCTAATGTGTACACCATGTAACACAATCTCTGTACGCTTCTGTGGAGTGTGCAAAGAGATGAAGTCTGTTATGTCTTTGGGGAATAGAGGTTTCACAGGAAGGAGAAACCATGGAACTTCAGAAAGCGCTGCCTAAGAAAGGAGAGAAAAGTCTGCCTTGAACACTTGTCTAGGGATGTGTGCCAGGAAGGTAAGATAAGTGCAGAAAGATCACTGTTACCGAGATAGAATCCTGACACTATCAAGTCAGGTTTCAGATGATTGTGAATAGAATGGTTCTACTTAAGACCAAGGATTAGACCTATTTTTCTGCAAGCAAAGAAGCTTGATTCTTTCTTTAATAAATACCAGAACTGAGAGATTTAGTTCTAGTGCTGGAGGAGGAATCTAGGTTGATTAACAAGGAAGGGTAGAGATTATTAAAATTAAACCAATAGGCTGAACTGGGAGTAGAATGAATGCTTTTGCATTGGTAATTAATTTCCTATACAGTTTTTGTTTTGTTTTGAAAGACAAGATCTCACTAGGTAGTTCAGGCTGGCTTGAAACTCACTATGTAGTCCAGGTTGTCCTTAAACTCACAGTGATCCTCCTGCCTCAGCCTTGCAAGTGCTGGGATTTTAAGCATGTGCCACCATGCCTGCCTAATTTCCTATATATCTTTCTGACCAAAGTATCTCCTTATATTGTAGCAAGGTCATTTTTCTATTTTAGTTGATTAAATAGACTACAATGAGAGAAGCTGCCTAGAAGTTGCTGGATAAAATGTCATAAACCTCAGGAGAATGAGTCTTTGGAGAATTGGCTTTACCAATCATCTAAATCACTTGAATATACCTCTTATTTCTCAGGGAAGCCCTCCTTCTCCAACCTTAAGCCCTGTCATGTACATCCTAAACACTCATTTAATTTAAATGCAGGACATTAGGTAAGGGGTACTGCTCATGATTCTGAATCCATAAAACTGTTGAAAGGTTGGAAAAAATCCGAGATTTTGCCCTAGTTATTTTCTTTTCAGTTATCTACATATCAGGGCCTAGTGTCATAGTAAGATTACCAAACTCCTTAGGGAAAATATTCATGCAGGTGGAAACAAGGTGATGAGATAAAATTCTTTTATATAGAGAATGCAGAGAAGGGTCTCTGTCAAATATTGATCACAAGCTTGTAGAATCCCACTACCTTAAAAGCAGCTCAGATTTGGGTAGGACTCCAGACCTACTCAGAGGGTTGTCATTTTGTAGTGTCCCTGTCCTCAGTTGGCTTGGCTTCTAAGGTCTCACAGTTCCACCTTCAGATTGTTTCCACTGGGGCCAATACAAATTTCTAGATACTCTGTATCACATAAAAACCTTATACCATGGGTTTCTAAGCTTTAGGCCAAAGGGAAAAGCTAGGACAAGTATTTGGGTACAACTAACAAGAGGAGGGAGGAGATAAAATTCGAACAGTAACAAGGAAGGAATGAAAGATTAAGGAACATATAAGTAATAAGAGTCATCCTGCCTAGGTCAGTGGACTAACACAGACCCTTATGAACAGACCTCTGTATTAACATCACAGAAAGACATCCTTCTGAAAAGAAACTTATAGAAAAGGAGTTGCTTTTAACAGTAGTATCCCCCATCCTCTACCCACCACACTACCTGAGGAACTTCAGAGCAAAAGCTCAGGAAAGTCTAAAGTCTGTGTAATGGGCCAGCCAGATAGCTCAGCAGATTAAAGGGCCTGCTTAAGAAGATGCAGGGACTGGGGTTTGATCCCTGGTGTGCTGTGCCAACCTCACCCCCTGCGCGCGATTGAGACTAGATGTGGTGGCACGTGCTTGTAATCCCAGCTCTGCTCTTGGGAAGCTGAAAACAAGAGAATCACTACAAGTCTGATCTGTGTAGTGAGACCCTGTAGAGTCTGTATGAAAAAAGAAAGAAAGAAAGAAAGACAGACAGACAGACAGACTGTCAATTTCTACACTGAAGCCAAAACCTTGCAGACAGTAGAAACAGATAACTAAAGTACAGGCACTTTCTAGAGAAAAATCTAGAGCTTAAGCATAGACTTCTTGCATGAGACCTTAGTCAGTACAAAGAACTCCAGGCCAAGCAGGTGCCCTGAGCAAAACCAAGTCACAAGAAGTACATCCTACAGTCATCATTAAGGTTCTGAGAGCCAGAGTCGTCTGAGCTCAGGCAGGACTGTAAGAAATCTGGCTATTGAGGCAGAATTTCCTTTATTGAAGGATAATTTCTCTGAAAGAAAATGTTCCTTTCATGTCGAGAAACGCTCTTAGTTTTCACATTACTATAGCCTCTTAAGAGAATGGTCTCTGTTTCTCCTAAGTGAGGAAATTCCTTCCAAACATGCCATTTTCATCTAACTGGGGAAAAATAAATAAACAAACAGTGATGCCTTCTGAGATGCCTTCAGTTTGACAGCTAAGACTTTTATTATTTTATTATTATTATTGTTTCTTACTGTCTGGATGGACAATATAAGTACGAGAATAACATTGGTATTCTGGGCTGGTAATTAAGCCACATGTATCTTTAAAAATATTGTTTATAGTATAATATTTTTTATCCCTTTCCCACAACAAATAATTCCATTAGAAAGAGGACTAACCCATCATGAAATACAGTAGAGCCCTATACTTCTCAGAGACTCTAAGTCAGGACCATATTTTCTATATGATCTAAGATCAATGTTAATAGACCATGTGAATTGATCAAAAAAAAGTAGGTATCTGGATTCAAAATAAAAATGTGTCTACTATTGGAAGTTACACTCCTAGCAGGTATGTTAAATCTCTTCTTTGAGACAAGGTTTTTCTATGAAGTTCAGGCTGGCCTTGAACTTACCACGTAGTCCAAACTGGCCTCAAACTTGTGGTGATCCTCTTACTTCAGCCTCCTGAGTGCTGGAATTACAAGCATGCACTACTATGCCTGGCCTAAAATCACTACTTTTAAAAAATCAACCTTTAAATTCAATTGGAGTAGAAATCAACTAAACAGTGTCATAGAGTAAAACTTCTTTCAGTTAAAGTCTCTATTTTCAAGTTTCTGTAAAAATTTTTTTTTTTTAATTTTCGAATTTCTGAAGCAACACAATTTCTTCTGTCCTCAATAACAAACTAAATCAATAGGTCTCTTGTGATTCTTTTCAATTATTTTTATTTGTACATGTTTACAGTTATAAATGATAATATTTCTTGTGGGGAGTTGGTATATGTATATAACATATATGAATAAAGTAATTCTAAAAAAATGACAGTGAAAACTAGCATTCATTATGAAGAAATCTAGATGACCAGGGCTTAGAGATAAGAAGCACAGAGGTAAGAGAATTTAGCCTTTGACAGTAAGCAAGTTCCAAAAAGAACTAGATCTGACCAAATTCTGACATCTGAGCAAGGATATTGACTAGTGTCTCAGGCATCTCTCTATACCTATGTAAGTACTTTGGACACCTGGAATATAGCTATAAAATAAAATCTGTAAGTAGCATCATTCAGATGTTGACTTAGCAATTTCTTCCTGAAATTACCATGATCTCATTGTCCTACTGGTAAACAAAAATAACAATTTCTCTCTATTACCTGTAGTTTATATAGTACTTAAATATAAATGAAAAAATAGGCTTTCTTTTGGATGGATATAAGACAAATGAAGTCTGGGTACCTCTAAGGTCAAAGTGGAATCTTTCACGAGTATGTTCTAATTGTAGACAGAGAATCTTCTATTCAGACAGCATCACCTCCAGCCAACTGAAGCATACTAGACTTTAGAAGTCAGATTGCTGTAAGCATTTCTAAAACTCACATGAGAAGCACAGGAAACAAAATATGGTATTTTAGGAATGAAACTCTGGCTGACAGGGTTATGGAGCATCTGAGAAGTCAGGATATATTCAACTTTCTCAGAGGGGCAGCTGAGGTTTTTTTGTTTTGTTTTGTTTTTTTAATATTTTCAACATCTGCTATTAAAATTAGTTCTGTGCAAATGTTTGCAGATGCAGAACAGCTGGCAGTCTTGCCTGCATTTTTGCCCACTGGTAGAATGTAAGCAAATCGCTGAAGTAGTGCTGTTGAATTTTTCATTTGTGTTCAAGTGTTTTCAGAGAACTGGCAAATTTATGTTCTGGAACATTGGACTCAGAATGTTAACATCCTACTGAACACTGGTTGAGCTTGAGAAGTTCGTAGCAGAATTGAAATTTGTATTTCAATTGAATAGAATATTGTCTGAATAGAAGATTCTCTATCTACAATTAGAGCATACTCGTGAAAGATTCCACTTTAATCTTAGTGGTACCCAGACTTCATTTGCTTTATATCCATCTAAAAGAAAGCCTATTTTTTCATTTATATTCAAATTCAAAGATTTTTCAAGATAGCAAGTTTTAAAAATATATTCGGTTGGGGCCATCTGTAGGCAAGGCCTTTTAATGTCAGCATAGAATAAATGTTTATTGTTCTGCCTATGTTAGTGCTTCCTGTTTCACTTTATTTTTTAAAAATAAGAAAACATATCCCTCTAAATTAGACAAAAAATGCAAAATAAATTAGGATTTTTGCCTTTCAAGCTAGCAAGGATAAGAGATTATAGATGTTTCCAAATCTAGACAAAGGAATTTTCATACATTAATGGGTGAGAATGTAAAAATAGTAGAATTTTTCTGAAAAGCAGTATGACAATATATGTGGTTTTTTCTTTTTATGAATTTTAAAAATTTTTTATCAGTACATGTTTGCAGCGCATAAGGATCACACTCATCCTGAAGAGTTGGTACATGTACATTACACACACACACACACACACACACACACACACACACACATGCACGCACACATATTTACTTTTCTCCTCCTTCCACCTTCCCTCTTATATCAATTTTTAAAGATGCTCATTACCTTGGATTCAGATTTCAGATTTTCAGGAAATAGACAGACAGACAGACACACACACACACACACACACACACACACGGGGGGGGATAGCATCAATGACTGAATATTTAAATTGAATAGTATATTGAAATGTCTTGCTTAGTAAAAGAGAGGGAAGATTCTTATATCAGCCAGATACTTTAATAATCCTGATAGATTTTTTAAAAATAGAAAAACACTGATCCCAAGGTGGAAGTGTGTAGAAAGGCTATTTATGCGGGGGCAGTCATAGTACTGAGGATTGAACCGAGAATCCTTACACTGAGCTACATTCCCAGCCCTTTTATTTTGAGACACGGTCTCCCTAAGTTGCTAAATTACCCAGGTTGGGCTCCAATTTGAGATGCTCCTTGCCTTACCCTCCTAGAGTGCTAGGACTATAGTTACATGACACCTAGTATAGCTTTCAGTTTTTAAATAAAAAGCTTTACATTGTGCACCTCACAGAAAAACCTGCAAAGAAACACACAGAACCAAGGGTTGCGTGGTGGCACATGCTTTTAATCTTCACCCTTGGGAGGCTAAGGCAAGAGGATCCTTGTGTGTTCAAGACCAGCCTGGGCTACAAAGTGAGCTCAAGACTAACATGAACTGCATAGCAAGACCCTGTCTCAAAAGGGACCAGGGGTGGGAGCAGGGGGAGGGGAGAAACACACAGAACAAACACATAGAGGAAAGGGGGGCAAGGGAACCTAAGTCATATCCATAAGAAAAGTTGAACTTCATCTATTCAGGCAAACATCAACTGGCTTCTACTATTGGTGGAGGACATGGGATGTAAATAAAGCAAGTTACACTAATTGGAAATTCTAGGCAAAAGGAAAAGTTCCTTCTCCTTTCCATTCTGTGTTTAGAAAGGGTTATGAGTAAGAACAGAAGCTGTGATAGGTTAATGAATGTAATAAACAAACTTCTATCCAATTTTGTGGGAAATCTGATATTTGGCCCAGGTTTTTCCATTTTCTACATCTATATTCTCTTTAAAAAAAGGTTGCAAAATAATCAGCATTCCCTATTAGATGTTGTATTTATTACAGTTGATGCTTTGTTCATTTTATCATTCATGCCAATGTTACTCAAGGCACTATTATGAATAAATGGATATTAGAAAACAAATTATAAATATACCTATAACTTAGCACTTTAGAAGACTGAGGCAAGAGGAACACAAGTTTAAATCACCTGGGCCACTCAACAAGACTATCTCAAAAGAGATAAACAAACAAAAATGAAAGGGCTAGGAATGCAGCTTAACATGAAGACCCTGAGTTAAATCCCTAGTACTCCCCCAAATATTACAAATATTTTCAGGACTAAACTAAACTGAGGGAATGTAGGAGAAATCAAGAGAGATAAAGATGGAGATGGAGAGGGAGAGAGGGAGAAAGGTGGTCAGGGGCTCCAATTGAAATGAGAAAGATCAACTTCTGCT
>NDGM011220285.1:0-23778 GCA_002564305.1 Octomys mimax
TATATATATATATATATATATATATGATGGCTGAGATGATTGTACCAATAATTTCCATCAGTTTTTTGAAGATAGCAGTTAATGTTCACAATTTTTACCTTGACTAACTCTGTATGTTGATATCTGTGATCTGAGCAACTACATCGAGGACAGCAATACAAAACCCATGGTTGAATACCTCTCATCTTGGTCTTCTAAATGTGTACTGATTGTTTCTTTTCTTTCTTTCTTTTCTTTTCTTTTTTTTTTTGTGCAACGGGGGATTAAACTCAGGCCCTTGTACTTGCCAGGCAAGCGCTTATTCTACTGAGCTACCCCCTGGCCCTACTGTTTCTAATGTCTCATCAAGTATTATACTCTCTTTAAAATAACTTTTTAAGAATAGGCAAGGAAAAAAATTAAGATTTCTTGAAAGCAAACATTAATATTCAATTATTTGTCCAATCTTGCATAACTATCTGTTAATCTGAGCAACAGATTTGGTGATAAAAATAGATAATATAACAACCACTGTTAGCTATTCCTGTTTTGAAAATCTGTAACATATGTATTGTTGTATGTTACCCTGTTTCTGTTTTTTTCTATTTGTTTTTGCTTCTGTTTTTACTTTTTAAAATTAAATTAAATTTAAAAAATAAAAATAAAGGCATCTGTAAAAAAATACAATTTTGAATATGCAAATTGGACTATATAGTATTCTGTATATGTATTACGTGATGAAGAGAGCCTCTTCAGCTGTTCAAAGAAAAAATATCAAAACTGCTGATTATTACCATTTCTAAAGTGAGACTAAAA
The DNA here is from genome assembly GCA_002564305.1 of Octomys mimax. NCBI lineage: Eukaryota > Metazoa > Chordata > Mammalia > Rodentia > Octodontidae > Octomys > Octomys mimax. The sequence goes on from NDGM011220285.1 coordinate 796, forward strand.
TCAAAGCAGGGCCATGGGAGCCTACGTAGCGCAGCAGTAGGGCACTTGCCTCGCAGGCATACAGAGAGGCACACAGGAGAGAGAGGACTTGGAGGAAGAAAGGGAAAGAGAAAACAGCATCTATCAAAAGGGCTGGCCTAATAGCTCAGCGGATTAAAGCACCTGCAAGCAGGCACAGGGGCCGAGGGTTCAATCCCCTGGCCTGCCATGCCGGCCGCACTCCAGGGCATACTAAGATGGCAATTGACTCCGATCTAGTAGTGAGACCCTGAACACCCTGTAGACCCTTCCCGACAAAAACGCGCAAAAAAAAGAAACCAGCATCTGGCTCATAGGGGCATATTTCATGTTTCAGATCTAAAATTCAGAATTAAAATGTATAAAATAGTACGTTGGGCATAATTATACTCAGACGTGGGAGATCTTATAGTAGTTATAATTCAATGAGAAGTTCAGAAGTAAAAGCCTAGCACCTGCCTGCTCAGCATGAAGTCCTGAATTCAATTGTTAGTGACCCCTCCCCCTAAAAGCAAATTAATTTTTCAGCTAAATTGAAGGAAGCCTGGGTGAGAGGCATTACTTTAACAGTTTAAAAAAAAAAAAAAGCTCTGGTGATTTATAGTAAATTCAATAGCCACTTGATTGTACACACTATAGACTAAAATAACTGTAGGTATTTTAAAATACTTTTGATCATTCATTTGTCACTTTGGTGTGTTCTTCCCCTTCACAGGAAATGGCCAAGGCAGAGGGCCTGTGGAACTTGTTCTTGCCAGCTGTGAGCGGTCTCAGCCAGGTGGACTATGCCTTGATTGCTGAGGAAACTGGGAAATGCTATTTTGCTCCAGATATCTTTAACTGCCAAGCACCAGGTTACTGCATTAATTAAAACAGAATTCTCTCTATTCAAGTAGTGTTAGAGTTTTCCTACACAAAGTTTACCTGAATTTTACTCTTCAGTTTATCTGATTTAAATGTCAAAAGTAGGGCTGACATTTTCACTGAGTATTCTTTTTTTTTTTTAATTTATGTATTTGGAACAGAGTCTCGCAACACTGCTTGGACTCATACCGAGCCTCCTGTTTCAGCTTCCCCAGGGCTGGGATCACAGGCATGTGCTGCCACACCCTGACTAATGCGATCACCTTATGAACGCTGGTAGGGAGAAGCAGCCACCAAGGGCACTGGTTATATAAGGACCCCGATTTCCCGACTGGCGGGGTTGGTTCAGTGAGTCGCGGGAATGTGTAGCGCTCCAGATCTTTTGTTTAGCTTCACTCTCTCCATTCCCTCACCAGTTATTTATCAGTTACCTGCTATGTGCTAAGGACTTCTCCAGGTCCTCTTGATAGTATATCAGGGAATAAAATACGCTACAGTAATAAATGCACAAATAGTATCTCTTCTTTGAGGATCAAATTCTAAAAAAAAAAAAGGGAAAGCAAAAATAATAGAGGGAAACAAATAATGCGTAAGTAGATTATGCAGTAGTTTGAAGATGAAAGCTCCTTTATAAAGGAAAGTCAAACAGATCAGGCTATGGGAGCTGCGGATCACCGAGGAACGAGGAACGGAGAATATGGGCTATAATTTAAAATAAAGTGGTCAAGATCAGCCTCATTGATAAAATGGCGTTTGATAAAGATTGACTTAGCCAGGCTGTCTCTGGGGAAAGTTCTCAGAGCAGAGGGAACAGAAAGTTCAGAGTCCCTGCGGCAGTGACGAGTGCCGAAGAGACGGAGAGCCACGCTGTGACCCTACCTGCTGATCACAAAAAACCAAAACTCTCCACAGACCTGAATGAGGTCTGAGGTTTGAGTTTAGAAAAAGCAACTCTGCATTAATATCTTTTGTCTGTGTGATAGATCGGTCCACCTCTGCTGTAAGGGAAGAATATGATTGGGGTGGGTGTTCTAGGGACAGCTAAAGGGACCAGTGTGCTAGCATAGTAGAAGGGAATAAAGAGAAAAGGCCTCCCCTATAGGTTGGGTAGTAAGGGGCTAGCTAAGGGGTTCTACTTTTAGGAATAGGAGGAGCCAATAGGGATTTAGAGCAGAGCAGTGCAAGATGCAACCTCGGTTTTGTTTTTGGTTATTTATTTATTTATTTATGTTCTATGTATTTTAGTACAGGATTGACAGGGTGTCACTACACAGATCGGACTTGTAGTGATCCTTTCTGCTTTTCCACCTCCCACACGCTGGGATTGCAGGTGCACCCAGGAGCAGGGCCTGCACAGCAGGTGGGGGATCAAAGCCCTGTCCCTGTGTCTGCCTAAGTGCGTGCTTTAATCCGCTGAGCTATCTGGCTGGCCCGCAACCTCAGTTTTAAAAGGCGCACTCTGGCTGCGGAGTTGAGGATTGAGAAAATGAAGGAAAGTGGGGAGCAAGGGTTATTTTGGTAAGAGATCATGGTGATTCAGCACTGTCAGGGTTGGTAAATGGAAAGATTCTAAATATGTTACGGGCAGATCCAAGAGGAGCTCTTGATTGGATATAAGGTGTTAATAGAGAAGCCAAGGAAGCCTCCAAGGATGGGTGAAAAATCAACAGATGGGAGAGGGGGCTAAGCCTGGAATGTCTGTGTCATCTACAGGAAATGTTTTCAAACCTGGATTTGCAGTACTTCTTAAGGAGCATTAGAAGGGCCAGCCAGATAGCTCAGCAGACTCAGCATCTGCCTAAGCAAGTGCAGGGATCAGGGTTCGATCTCCAGCACCACTTGCAGTTAAGGAGAAGCTATCCATTAAGGATTTCTATCAGGATGAGTTATGGTATTTTATTCCATAATGTCCCTGCAGAACTTGAGCATCAGTATTACCTGTTGTGCTTATTGTATGCTGGTAATTCTTTGGCTCCTGCCAAGAGTTAATGCAGTGGTAAGGTGCCCCAAAAGAGTCACATGCAACTATTTTGGACTTCAGAAAGGAAACATAGTCCGAATTAGCAAAGTAGCTTCATACTGGATCCTCATTTCTTTGCCCCTATTCTGATATTTCATAGACTTCTGGTGATGATAAAATTGTCACTGGCATGGTTTCCTTTCTCAGCACTAAGGTGTCAAATTTCTGCTTGTAGTACTTTGCAAGAACTTCTTGGTAGAGCTTCTAAAGATTTCAATTGTATGAAGCTAATATAAGAAACTACATAGATAACATGTGGGAAAGGAAATAACTGATAGTGTCCTAATTTAAATTATTTTATTGCTTTTCATAGTAAGAAATAATTTTTGGTTACCCAATAGTAGCATATGTCGTTGTTTGTGTGTGTTCCTGGGTACATGGATGGATGGTTGGATGAATATGCTATATATTGCTGAAAGATTCCATGAAGTAACACTTTGCCTTATCACTTGTAAGTGCATTCAGATATTTTCCACTGAGTTTAATCTAAAATGCTTTATTTTATTCTATTTTCACTTTTTTGAGGATGCTAACCATCTTCTGTTAGAGTAATTATTATTACATTAATGGAGCATAATGTGACAAATAATTCTGTAGAAGACTTACTTGCAGACGCAGCCCTGCCACCATTTTTTCATTTGACCTGTGAGCTCACTGGTCACTAGGTGATCATGAGCCTTCCCATAGGGGTAGCATTTCATGAGTCTTCCAATTTAATGTTTAAATGATATTGTAAGATTGTTGAAATTTTTAATTGAGCATGTAAACACATTTTCTTTGACTAAATATTTATTAGCAAATCTCCCAACCAAATAAGATATTTAAAACTGGAAATAGAAAAGTGAGTGTTTTCGTGTAGTGGTGGCGATATCTCCATGAAGGCCTTGAACGCTGTCTTCTGGAGCTTTTCCAAAACAGATAAGGAAGGATTCTAACTGAAGCTGATAAAATGCTTTGGAAGTTTCTTAAAGATGGAAGATTAGCTTCTATGTGAGTTTTCCACGTCAGTTCCCAAATACTGTAGTTATAAAAGCTTTTGGGAAAGTCTTCCAAATTTTTCCTTCCTCCACCTTTAGAAAGTTATGTAATACTAATTAAAAATAGTAATTTGAATTCCAAATCTATTACTGAGAAATTTTGGGCTGATTTTTTCAAATGGGAAAAAGTGATTTTATAAAAGTATGTGGGCTTATTTTCCCCCCTCATAAATGAAAAAGCTTTGCTGGCTTCTCAGAATAAACACAAAATTTTGGGAATTTTTATTCACTAGTTAATGTAGTAAGAAAACTGAATATAAAACAAGCAAAGAAAGAAAACAATGGGTTTCATTAATTCTAACTTAAGAGGTTTTTCTTCCCTCACTTAAAAAGTGTTAAGTTCATGTTAACCTACCAGGAATTTTGTACATCTTGATATGATGGTTCTGTCATCAAGGCTGACGAGATAGCTCAGTGGTCTAAGTGCCTTCCTAGGCAAATGCAAGGACTGGGGTTTGATCCCCAGCACCACATGCCATGCTGGCCCTGCCAGCCACTGATACCAGGCTTGGCAGTGCACCCCTGTAATCCCAATGCCAGAGAGGCTGAAACAGGAGGATCACTATGAGTCCAAGCTGCGTAGGGGGTCAGGGCAGTGTCTTAACTGAGCACAAACGTTTTGAGTTTACTTAAACTTAACTCCATTTTCACAGGCCTTTCAGAACTATCTGTAACATTATGATAAGTGATAATGAAGCATATTTCCTCAAATCTGAAGTAATTAGTGTACAAGGGAGTGGTTTTAGGCAGCAGTTTCTGAAGTTTGGAAAGTGTTCTACATCAGAGTATTTAGCTCATGGCAAGCGTGGAACATTCTTTTTAGCTGAGAAAGATACCATAGTGTGTCATGTACTAAAAAATATGGGCCTTTGAAATTATCCCTACTATTTTCTGTCCAAGGCAGGAATTCTGTATTTCACCTTTCTAAGTGGTCTGACTTGCACACAGCAAGACAAAAATAAGAGTGACATTAGAGGCAAAAAGACAGCAATGCTATGGAAGTTCAGAGGAAGTTTGGAAGGTGGTATTTGGGCTGTGTTAAAGATTCTTATGAAGTGGCTCATAAGCATGAATTTACTTATGAATGATTGGGAAACTTTGAGCAAGATGGCCTGCCCCAGGCAAACATGTTAAAGTTAAAAAGCACAAGAAAATCCTTGGAAGGACATGTAATATGAATTGTTCTCTAAGGGCACTGCAATTCCTCACAGCGGGGACACAGGATTTGCAATATAACAGGCACCATAGAGGCCAGTGACTTAGACCTCACTAAGAGCGTGCTTTGTGGAGGTAAAGTGGGCAGGGGTGTGTGATTTAGAACAAGTTGAATAAATATGCACTGAGTGCTGAGTATGTGGAATTATTTATGATATGCCTTCACTGAAAATTCCATTTATTGCATGTTTCAGAATATTTTTGTTAGCAAACATTTTCTTAAAAGATGCCTCCCTGTCTCCTCTGCATAGATGATAGATTTCATGTTGGTCAGCTTGTGTCTAAAACACACCGTTTTTCTTCTTATGGGTAGACACAGGGAACATGGAGGTGCTGCACTTGTATGGGAGCAAAGAGCAGAAGCAGCAGTGGCTGGAGCCTCTTCTTCGAGGGGACATTACCTCTGCTTTCTGTATGACAGGTAAAGGTGAATCCCCAGCCCTGCATGGCCAGGCATCCTGAAGTGACAGATGCGCCGAGGAAGGGCGCGATGTGGCGCTGGGTTTCACTCACATTTCATTCACATGGCCAAGCATGTGAATATGTTTGTTCTGAGTCTGAATTTAAGTTCTGGCATTTTTAAATGTGCAGAATAAAATTGTCATGCTCTTTGGGAGGATATCAGACGATGTTTTTCGGTTGCCTACCTCAACATTAGCAGTAGAGTAAACCTAGTCTCATAATCTTTTTAAAAATTGCTGGTTTTGGATATTTAAGATGATTTTTACTCTGATGTATGAGGATTCTTCTTTGGGATAATTTTATAGTGATATAAAATACTCAACTATTCCATGGATCTGGAAAAACAGAACTGTAACCATTATTGAACACATAGCTCAAATTATAATCATGTGAGAAAACAAAACCGGGAAATAATAAAAATGGCTTTGTTACAATTTGTACATAGAAAACAGTAATTAACAATTCTTTAAAAGACAATCATTATTGTTTTATGATTGAGTATGGAATTAAACTGAATGCTATTTGGGCATAATTCTTTAGCATCTGCCAGATTTTATTGTTTTCTGTAACAATTTCTAATAAGAAAGCTGATTTCCATTTAACTCAGTAATAGGCATTATTGAACATCTATAATATAATGTGTTCTTTAACTGTGGTACAAAATAAATACTGAAGGGCTGGGGAAATAGCTCAATAGAATAAGCGCTTGCCTGGCAAACACAAGGACCTGAGTTCAATCCTCGGTTTCAAAAAAAAAAAACTAAATACTGAGTGCCTTTTCTCCAAAAAAAGTCTCAAGTTTCAGAAATACAATTCATGAGATATCTGAAGCACCCATTTAAAAGAATAACATATTAATAAATGCAAATACTATAAAACCTATCTAGTTCTTAAATGCCATAAGGTGAAGCAGTTATTTAAAAAAAAAAAACAAAAAACCAATCCTGGAAACCTTAAGTGTTGAGCAGACTGGGCTGGGGAGATAGCGTGTTGGTCTAAGAGCCTGCCTGGCAAGCACAAGTGCCCAGGTTCGATCCCAAGTACCGCATGCAGTGCCTGCCCCAGTCATTAAAATCGGGCATGGTGGTGCACATCTGTAATCTCCGCAATGGGGAGGCTGAGACAGGAGGCTCACTATTAGTTCAAGCTATGTAGTGAGACCCTGTACCAAATAAATAAATAAATCTTCGGGTCAGCAAGATAACTCAGCAGAGTACCTGCTCGCTTAGGCAAGCTCGGGGATCAGGGTTCGATCCTAGCACCACGTACCATGCCAGCCCTCCCCTGGGCATGCTAAGCTGGCCACAGAGGTGGCCATGCCTGTAATCCCAGCTCTGGGGAGGCTGAAAACAGAAGGATTGTTGTGAGTCTGAGCTGGGTAGTGAGATCCTGTACCAAATACATTTATTAAAAAAACATGTTTATGATAGTGAACTGTATACTGGGGAGACCTGGCTTGCCAATATTTAGTACAAACTTCCACTGTGGGAAGTAAAAGTTAATATATTAATCTACATTTGATGTTCAGAGGAATGATTAAGTGACTGTGTCCTGAGTCAGATTTGGAAAGGGAGCTAGAGCACAATGCAGAATACCAATCCCCAGTGTTCCACAGACTTCGTTTCTTTATTCTCCCATTGAATATGTATTAGATGGCTACGATGTGTGGGTTAAGGGAGCCCCAGAGAAGAGAAGGATACCTTTGTCTTCAATCTGCATTCCGAAATCTAAGCCTCTTTTGCAAAACAATGATGACTGCCTGCCTATAAATTCAACACCTTCCTTTATTTATAGAGCCTGATGTAGCGTCCAGTGATGCCACAAATATTGAATGTAGCATTGAACGAGATGGAGATAGCTATGTGATTAATGGCAAGAAATGGTGGAGCAGTGGTAAGTGTTCAGGATAAATTTTTTTATTCAACAGATCAATCCTCAGAGGAATAGTGCTATAATTTATAGTTACTAGTTTTGTGATCATAATGCTCAGTTTTAGAATTAGAGAAAAATAATTTTAAAGAGATAAGCTCAACATGATTAAAACTAATTTACTGTGGGGTGTCGGGGGTAGCTCAGCAACAAAGCCTATGCTTAGCAAGCACCAGGCCTTGGCAATAAATAACAACAACAATAATAATTTGTGGTACATATTTTTATTGGGTAAAAGTTTAAGTTCTTAAATAAAAAATAAGAAATTTTATACATAGCATAACATTTGTCAGTCAACTCTCACCAATAGACCCATATTTTATAGCTCTGGGAAATTAAAAATACTGGAAATCATATAATTATTATAACCTGATGATTACTCCTTGAATATACATCAGAAACCTAATATTTAGTAAGGTAAGTAGTTATTACTAAAGAAATTTGACATCATAAGCAAACTGTGTGTTGAGGAGCTCACCCAGAATATATCAAAGGTTCAGAAAAGTTTACAGTTTTTTGTTCATTTTTATGGTCGATTGTTGTTATTCTTTCCAGAATTTTATATAATTACTTACAAATTAACAAACCACAAAAAGATTAATTCTTGCTATATTCAAGTTCTCAAATTCTGCAGAGAAGTTTTTCTTCTATTCCAATTTAGAAAATTAAAAGTAATTATAAATTCCTCTGAATATAAACACCTTTTTGAGTAGGTTTTAGATTGCCTACCCAATAGCACATTTAAAAATGATTAATTTATTTTGAAATTATTATAGTTATGAGGCATTATAAAGATAGTACAAAATGACCCTGGGTTGCACTTGGTACAGTGTGTTTGTAGAAACCTGTGACATTATATCACATGCGTAGATTTGTGTAAACAAGCTGTAATCAAGATACAAAATTATCCCTTCATCCACCAAGATCTCCCTCTTTATAGCCTAGTGCTCTAATTTATGCCTGTTACTAGTACTTTCCTATATTGTTAATTTTCATGTTTTATGTTTATTGTTCCCACTTCTTGACTTGTCCCCTCCCTCCTCCCTCCCAAGAGCTGCTTCTCTGTGATAAACACAGAAATAGTGTTTGATAGCTGAGCTTTAGAACATGCAAATGTCTCAGCTGAAGAAGCATCATTCATGCGCATCCAAGCGAAGACAGAGCGATTTTAGGTTTAAATGGTAAAAGAACTTGTTGGCCCTGTAGGACCCTCTGAATCAAAAGGAATCTCCTCCACATTTTGTCTCCGTCTTCTCCAGGATCCATATTTCTTGGCCACTTTCATAATGTAGTTTTTAAAAGAAGCTCCCATGAAGACATAGAGGATTGGGTTGAGGCAGCTGTGGAAGAGCGCGATGCTCTCTGTGACCTGGATGGCAACGTCCATGCGTTTGCTCATGCTGCAGTCAGTGATCAGGGCGTAGATGATGTCTATGGCCTGGCAGAACTTGACGATATTGTACGGCAGCTGAGTGGCAATGAAAACTGTCACCACTGTGAGCAGAACTTTGAGGGCTCGAGATTTTTTAATGTTGGGCATCTTCAGGAGTGTCCTTGCAGTAATAAAGTAGCACACCCCCATAATAAGAAAAGGAACCACAAATCCGATGCAGATTTCCAGCATTTGAATGGATGCTTTCATTGATGTTCCTAGGTGCGGGGGAAAGATGGGGATGCACCTGCTGTTGTCATTGACTGTATTAAAAACCAGCTGGGGGACACTCAGCAAGATGGCAGCCACCCAGACACAGGAACAAATGATCCAGCAAGGTTTGCCCACTCTTGACTGGCTGGGGGCCTTAGTTACTGCCCAGTATCTATCTACACTGATACAAGCCAGGAACTGCATTCCTGAGACAAAATTTACAGTGTACAAGGCTGAAGTAACTTTGCACATCATTTTCCCTAGGACCCACCCATGAACTGCATTAACTGCCCAGAAAGGCAGAGTGAATAGAAGGAGTAAGTCAGCCACAGCCAAATTCAGGATGTACACATCTGTCTTGGTTCTCTGTTTCTTGTAATAGGCGTAAATTGCCACCACCACGGAGTTGCCTGCAAGTCCAATGATGAAAGCGACTGCAAAGAAGGCGGGGAGGAAAACTTTTGCAAAATTTCTGACCTCTTCTTTTATGCAGATCACTTCATACTGACTGTAGTCATGAGTGCTGTTCATTTCATTTTCCTCATAGTAGTAGTCCGTAGACTGATTCTGCTCCAAAGCCATGGCTCCGACCTAGATGACAAAAGGAACACAAGATACTAATTTAATGTTGCTTAAAGGGAAGCAGCTTTTGCCTGGCATGTGTTTTGTTCTTTCTCTGGAGCACAGATTGTGGCTGTAGTGTGAGCCTGAATCTGCTGCTCTTTGAAAAGCTTTGGCGAGAGCCACGCTGGATTGTATCTCTAGGATCAGTTACCCACCCTCTGTTTTTACAAGTCTGTGTACAGATCTGGAATTCACACAGGAAGGATGAATAGACCTTTGGAACTCTCTTCTTAATTATATCCTAAATCTAATTGAAGACTTTTATGGAAATGTTTTTGGTTCGTTTGGCTAGTGTTTTTTATGTATTTGGTACAGGGTCTCACTATGCAGCTTGGACTCRTAGTGATCCTCCTGTTTTCACCCTTCCCAGTGCTGTTTTGATTACAGGTGTGCATCACCACACCCCGTCTCAGCAGTCCCTGGCTCAGCGTGCCTCATGGAGGGGATGGTACAGCATGTGGCACTGGGGATTAAACCCTGGTTCCTCCGCTTAGGAAATGTAGTTTTTAAGATATAAAAATTTAATCAGATTTCAATTAAAGGAAATTTTTTTAATGCTGTAATTTTAACGTATATGCCTTAGGAAATCTTATAGAATATATCTGCAACACAGTAAATTTAAAAATAAAAATGATTTATTTTAATAATTAAAATGAATAATTTCAACACTTCTCATCTTTTATTTGTTATTAATTTATAAATTTAATTTAAATTAAAGTATTTGCACCAAATTTCACTCATTGGCTTTTATAAAACAAGACTTCCTTTAATCAACCTCCTTCTAAACTCTTACACTACTTGCTTTTTCATATGCCGTTATTGGTAGCACCATCAACCACCTAGAGCGCTAACACCCTTGACTTCTCTCTTCCCTTCACCTCTGGCTCCCATTCAGTCCTTCAGTTCTGACTTTACCTTCCAGACAGGTCTTAGATCTTTTTCCCTCTTCCAGTCTGCACACTTGGACTCATCTGCACAGTTTGACTCTTGGGTTTCTCCCCAGCCCACTGCAGTTTCATCCTAGCTGGCATCTTGTTTTTAATGCCTCCTCACCACCTCCTTTTGATAAACATTTTTCTTATTGCTATCAGTTGTTGTATTTCTAGATAGCCAATCTGCCAACTTGCCAGTCCTCTGGTAGCTCCCTACCTGGAAGACATATTGCCTCCCCTGAAAGACGATCCAGGTTCCTTAGCCTTGGTACCCGTGTCTCCCTGCATGCCCCACACCAAGGATAGTCGCATGCTGATTCACCAGACCCAACCCCGCGCTATTGCTCCTGTCTGCGCCTTGCTTGTTCTGCTCTTTCAGCACGTTCTCCTCTCTCCCTTGAAGAGTGCATTACTGCTCAATTACCTTGCTCTTACTTACCCTAAAGGCTCTCCTTATCTCACACACACACTTTCCAGAGAGTCCATGTTCTGTGAAAAAGATGTGCTTTCCCAGTTGCCTTGACCCTCTAGGTTTTAAATTCCCCAAGTGTGGCCTGCTTGATTTGTGATTGTAATTAAAGCTCAGTAGCATGCCTGGCACACACTAGCTAGTCAGTAAGTTTTTATCAAACTGAAGGTTTTGCCAGTGAGTGTAAATTGTTACTCTAGTGTGGATGATATCCCAGGAACCTTGTTCTTCAACATTAAATTGTTGGACTATATTACTAATAGCACCCCACAGTACTATGATAGGCTTGCAGAGAAGGTCCAGGCTTCACAATGTACATCATGACTGTCAACATCTGTATTATATTGCTGAGGGGTTTTTTTTGTTTGTTTGTTTTTAACTTTTTCTTTAACCCTTCTGTCTCCTTTGGTTAATTTTGTTCTTTAAAGAATCTCAAGTAACCTTATAGAATCAGTCAGGAAAATAATATTTTAAATGTGCTCCCTTATACGGTTTATTTCCAAAAGAAATCTCTTAAACTTGCTAGCCTTTTTTTTTTTTTTAACTCTTTAAAATGTTTTTTAAATTTTTCTTGGTGTATGTTTGTGGTACATAAACATTCATCATGGGGCAGCCTTGTTTGAATGAGTAAAGTGAAGTCAAGTTTGTCCCTTAAGGAAAAGTATTACAAAGAAAATTGCTTTCCTTATGCAAAAAACAAGTCTGAGCCAAATGATTAATCCATCATTAAATTGTTTGAAAGATTCCAACCCAGAAGGCTACTGAGATCTTCATATTTTATGAATTAATTATTTACACAGCATGAACTTTCTTTGTTTCATGACAGAAATCTTGAACCTGATGATAAAAAATAATATGACCAAATAATGCAAGATACTGAGGAAGAGTACTTTGAATTCATAATCATACTAAAAAGTCAGTAAGTAAGAATAAGAATATAAATTGCCTGCAGAAAAGATCCTCCTGGCAGATATATGGCAAGACATTTAAGTGTTTTTATAATGTTTATAAAAACAAAAAAAATATTAAAATAGCAGAGAAGTTATATAGCAAAATCTCTTTTTTTTCTTCTTTTTAAATCTGTTTTTCATTAACAAAGTTTGACAAACAAGTAGATGCACTGAAAACAATATTTTCTTGCTATATTCAGATTTTCATTTTAAGGTTGATGTATACAGCTGTTTTTAAATAGCTCTTTCTGCATATGAAAATGTTTAAACTTGTATGCATCAAATCTCCCACTATGTAGGCAAAAATACAAAATCCTTGGGCTTTAAAATTTTTAATTTCTGAGTCAAAAGGAGAGAAGAATGAACCAACCTGTTTTCAGCCGGCAGAGAAGCAAGCAGTCTTGGGTGCAGGGAGGAAAATCAAATGACTCCTCTGAGTCGGGCTCCCACTTTTGTTTTCGTTTTACACTCCGCCTAGATGTTGGATCCAGAGGACTTTCCTGAGGTTTAGGCTTGTGAGCACATGTGCTTTTACTCTATGCGGAGCCGTCCTATGAAGTTACAGCTAAGTTCTTAAGCATTCTAGGACACACATTTGAAAGAATCTCAGCTTGTTTCCAAAGCCACAGATCTCTCAGAGTTTCCCCTTAGCTGAAGAGAACAAGCAAAGGCCTGCAGCAGAGACACTGACTGACCACTGAGGCAAAACCACATTCTCCCAGGAGTATCCAGGCAGCCAAGCACTTCCTTGGCAACATTTAGAGAAATAACTCTCGAGTTATTTTGTCTAGGAAATAAAGCAAAATTATTTCAACTCAGGAAATTATCTTTTTAAATACTAAATTATCAGACAAAATTATGACTAATCATTAACCACTCACAGTAGAACTTGATCATTTTATGACATATTACTTAATATTTTCCTTAAACTGCTGTCACTGTAGTCTTTTATCTTTGATCTCACCTGTGCTTTTCTTCTTGGCTTTACACTCTCTTGCTTTCCTATAACTCTTCTCTTCAAAGACCAGAATACAAACCTTCAAAGGCTACTGTCTTGAAAGACTGTGTAGTTCTCCAGGCTTCTAAACAAAGGAAAGAGAAAGAAGAGAACTTTATGGAGATTTGAGCTGGGAGTCCACTTGTGCTTGACTTTTCTTATTTGCATGCCTGTTGCCTTATTTATTTTCACATGCAAGGCCAACCTTACTCTCCACCTGCAGAAGTTATTTTAGATCCATGCCATTGTTTCCCCAGCTGACTGGGCTAACCGTTTTTGTTCATTCACGTGAAAACAGCGTATTGTGGCTTGCCTCCATCCTCTTTATCTTCCTGCAGTGTACAGTGTTTCTGAGCCAGTTTGTCCTCCTACTTACCCACCAGAATTTCACGTCTGGGATTGTGATGCCACCTGCCTTGCCTTTGTTGGCCAGGATTGCCTTTGCTATTTTTCTTGATCATCTGTATTTTGGGCTGGAGAAAATAAATGAGCTTAAGGTCTCCCCAGTTTCTGCCCTTTCCCTCTCCCTGCCTCTGACCATTCACATTACTCCTTTGCCTGGTGCATCAGTCTCCTTGCTGTTTCAGAACATACCAGGCTTAGTTCTAATCAGGCTTGTGGTGTGGGCTCTTCTGTCTGCTGGGGAGTACTCGCTCTTGATACTTACAAATGTCACCCACTTTTCTCTTATAAGTCTTTGCCCACCCACCACCTGCTCACTGAGACATTCCCTGACCACTCTGTTTAAGAGTTCCACCACCCACCTGTTCTTAACCATAGTATTTATCATGCTGTAACACTCCATATCATTTATATTGTATCATTTATAGTTACATTGCTACCTCTTTTCTGTCACCCAGGATTAAAATATAAACTTCATCAAACCAGGAACATTTGCTTTGTTACTGATATATGCTAAGCCTGGAACACAGTAGGTACTCAATAAATGTTTTGAATTAATAAAAATCTTCCTGTGCTTTTTACCTGTCTTTGTTGCTATATTTCTTTTTTTTTTTTTTTTTTGCTATATTTCTTTAGTGGCTCACCTATAACTTCAGCCTCCATAAGTATCAATTGTATAAGCCCTTCAGTATAGCCAAATAGTACACAGTACTGAATTGTAAATATTAATATTCCTGCCTCAAATACGCTTCCCACTCCACCTTAGATTCTTAACTCCTATTTGGGGTCAGATTCAGGTCTGATCTTCATTACCCCAGGAAGCCTTCCATAGTCCTTCTAAGTTAGATCAGACAATACCATCTCTTCCTTCACTCTTATAGTACCATCTCTCTCTACTGCTAGGGCTTATAATTTTTTTCTGTCTTCTATAGCTATCTTATGCCCTGCTGCATTCTCAATATTTACCTTGGAATTTTAATTCATAGTGTCAGTTTAGTGAATAGGAAGTATGTACATGAATAGACAAATTGATCAATGTTTAAATAGCTTAGCCTCCACAGATACGTAAGGTTATCACTGGAACTGCAATTTTGATTTCACATCTTTAGTTCTAGATTCTGTTTTATCATGCTATGTCTTACACATTTTTATTATTCCACAATGCCATCTATTATAGTCTTTATTTTGTAGATATCTTAAAGTATCTTTCCTTTCTCTTGTTTACCAACCCCAAACAACCACATACTTTCTTGTAAATTGGACTCCCATCTTGTAAATCAGTTACAATGCTGTGATCTGTACATCTTTTGAATTTGCAAGTAATATTTACTCACGCGAACACCGACCCAGCCCTTAGGGCACGTTTTATCAGGACCGCACTGAGCTCCCTCTGCTGATGCCGTAAAGCGAGTTCCACGTGTGTATACATACTGGAGGGACTAGTTCACTGGCTATAAGCTTGCTAATCCTCTTCACACAGAACTAAGACAATTGGTGGTAAAAGGAGAAATTTGCAAGATGTGAACGTCATGTTGCTTTAGAGAATGGATAAAAGCATCACTTCTCTTAGGCAACTTTTCAAGTACTTGTTTGATGTTTCCGTAACGCCTTTTCCTCTGTACCTCTGTTTCATTTTTTTCTCAGAGCCCTAAGAACTGAGTCATTATGATTCTAGTCATCTATAAATGTCACATCAAAATGTTACGTAAGTGTAACATTCAAGTTACATAAGGTGTAATGCTTAACATAAGTGTCCTTTGTTCCTAAAGAATCTTTCTCCTCATGTCCAATTCTCATGTTTCTTCTTGTAGTGTTAAAAGTGACAGATGTTCGAATAACTACATACTATATTATTACCAAGAATATCACTGATGCTGAGATCTACATTGAACCTGAATTAGATAGCTTCACAATTTCTCTTTAACATCCATTTTGTGTTGGATTCAGATTACATCAGTCTTTCATGTCACATTGTTACTGAAGCAAAGTGCATATAAGTGGCCTTTTCAGTAGCTAAAGAATGTTTTATTGCATGGTTTATCATAATTTGCTTTCTTGTTCTATAACTGAACTTTTAGATTATTTCCAGCTTTTATTATTATAAAATTATGGAAAGCATTTTTGTGGATATTTTAAGAATGAACTTAATCTCACTAAATCATTTAGGAGAATGTCACTAACCATATACAATCATTCTTTTTTTCTTATACTAAATATAATGTTCTTACTATTTACACTGAATAATAATCCTGGAGTTCTTTCATATCATTGCATGAAAAGTTTCCTTATTTTTTAGAAGAGTTTCATTATTTAGACATATCACATTATATTTCAACAGTCTCTTAGTTATTGGTGGTCATTGTTCATGTCTAACTCTTTGCAAATACAAGCAATACCACTGCAGTTAATAACCTTGTGCATCTGTTATGTCACATAAGACATAACAGATGACTTCCACTTAGCTTTTTCACTTTAAAAAAAATTGTTATTGTTTCTTGAATTGTTTGAGCCCAGATCTTCATGTATGTGAGGCAACTGCTCCACCACTAAGCCACCTCCTCAGCCCTAAAATGGCCATATTCCTGGGAGAAATCCTAGAAGTTGGATCAATATGGCAAGTGCTGCAAATGCTTCTAGTTTTGATGACATGCCCAAATTATGCTGGATAGGAATGGTACTACTCTCCCACCAGCTATGTATGAATGGCCTGTTTACCTAAAACCTTGCCAGGAGAATATATTTTGCTAGCATGTTGCTTTCTCAATGACTTGCAACATTTGTCATACACTTTTCCATACCCTTGCCAAGTGTGTGGGACATAATGGGCAATAAAATGCTGTTGAATACTATGTTTTCCAGTTAATAGGTAAAATGATATTCCACCATTATTTTATTCTACATTTATTTAATCAGTGGTGAAGTTAAACACTTCAAAAATCTGTTTAAGCCATTTATGCTGAAGATTGAGTTTTTTAAAATTTTTCTATGAAATATGTGTTACCTAGAAATATTCAAGGAACAAGAATTTGAAGAGAACACATTTTATTTATGTTTCATTGCTATGTATATTCGGAAAATGGATCACTAGGCATTGAAATGTTATTATTTCTTCTTTTTGCAAATTTGTTATTTGCTTTTCTTTACAGTGATTTTTAACTGTTCTTTATATTTTGAGAATATAAGACTAGCTTTTTTTTCTTTTTTCTTTTTTTTTTTGTACCAGAGATTGAACTTGGGACCATGCACTTGCCAGGCAGGCACTTAAGCTGCTGAGCTATCTACCCACACCTATTTTGAGGATATAAGTATTCTAAATATTTTGCCACAAATGTTAAAATATTTTCCTTTTTTTTCTTTTTGTGTTTTTAATGTATAACCATTTTATATAGATAAACCAATTGATAATTTCTTTTGAAATTTAAAATACTTTTCCATATAGAGATTTAATAAATATTAACTATTTTTCTTTTTCATGTTATAGATTTAATTCTTTAGCTTTTAAAAAAATTCAACTCTAATCATTGTGGATTTTTTTTTTTTTGTATTTCTGCGTATTAAACCCAGAATCTTCTTCACACTAACATAGATAACCTTTTTTATTTTTTAAAAAATTTGAGTCCTAGTATTACTCAGTCCCTAAATTCTGCAAGCTGAGTTTAAACCCTCAGTCTCCCTGCCTTAGTCTGACAGAGTTCTAGAACTACAAGTATACACCACCATACCAGACTATTCAGAATTTTTTGACTCACGTGTATTCTATAATGTAGCAGCAGTAGCAGAAGCATGTAACATTTATTGAATGTTTATTATTTAGACATAAGCCCTTCTGCAGGTAACTTCAGTGATTGTCAAAAGGTATTTTCCTCCTAAAGCATAACACATGCTTCAAGAGAATGCCTGGGACTTTTCCTTTGACTATGGGATTGTACAATAAACATCTCTTGTAGCTTAAAAGTTTATTAGGAAATAGTAATTAACTAATAATATTTTAGTCCACTCAATTATTAATATTCAATTTACAACCAAAGAAGCTTAAGTATTTTACCTCAGAATCCAGTGTTGGCAGAAGACACAGCCTGAGACTGGCAGTCTATATTCATGCAGCTGTTTGCACCACCTTCCTAGCTGCTTCAGGCCACATCCGTGTGTAGGGCCATCTTCCTTCTCCAGTTGTCCTCTTCCCTTTTGTTAGGAAATGACTTTGATGACCATGTGGCTTTAAAAGCCTTGGAAGTTAAAATTCATCAGCAAATAATATCAGGAAGATACAATATTCAGCCTGCCCTAATCTTGGCACTTGGATAGTCTTGAAATCCCAGAGTTTGGATTAAAAACAAAGTGAGTTCATCCATGTCATCTGTTTTCATTCATGAAAGCCTGTAACAACAGCTACGTTGAAATGTTTGCCGGATTACACATATTTCCTTGAATATATTTCATTTCTGACATTTTATATCCTGTTCATTATCGAAAATAGTGTAGAAAAGCAAATTTTCTCTGTAACAGAAGGGTATTTCAGTTGTTGTACCTGCCAAATTCTACTGATAGCTGAAAGGAGATGATGTATTTATAAGGTTTTTTTTTTCTCTTATTTTTCTGAAACATCAAGGTTAAGCAGGAATATTTTTAATTTTATAAACTATTCATTCCCCCAATTTCCCTTACATATACCCAATACCTGAAATCTACTGTGCATGTATTTAAGGATGTGGTAACAGTTTTTCCATGATAGGACAAGGCAAGGCTGATATTAGGAGATATTAGCAAAAACAAAAAACAAAACAAAACAAAAACCCCTAATATATTCTGAGTATTAGAGAAAGGGGGCTTTGGACCAGAGTTCATAGTTGTTTGCTCAGAATTCTATTTAGAAATTCTAGGTTATTTTCTTTGCATAGTTTTCTATATTTATCACAGGTGATAAAAAATACAATGTGTTTAAATTTTTAAAAATTACAGTGAAAGACCCATTGTCATCAATCCTCTTCAAAACACCCTCCCTCATTTTGAACACTCTTACCCCACTCCTGGCACTTCCTTAAAACAGTTCTAGAGGTTCTTTTCAGTGAGCATCTTCATGTGGTGGGATTAAGAATTCAGGAAGTGTTACTGCCGAGTGTCATCCAACAGAAAGGCCGGCTCAAAAAATAATACGATGTATCCTCAACTACCTTATTCACTGGCTTTGCTATGCCACAACTTCTAGCTCTTCCCTGAAGTCAAAATGACCATGAAAGGTAAACATTTTCAGTTGATTCAGGTTATTGAGGCAGCTATAACAACACAACTAAAGACATGGAGGGAGGACCTCACAGAACTATTTCAGAAAGTGGCAAGAACAATAAATGTGTTCAAGTGAGGGGGAGTTTTCTGAAGGGAATTAATGACAGTGTGTCTTTTGCTTAATAAAACTTTTAAAATTTGAATGTACTGTGTATTTTCGATCACCCTGTAGTACCTCTTCTGTTAGACTGAAAACTCTATGAAAGCTATAATGGTGCTCTTATTTTTAAATAAATCAGACAGAGCATTATCTCCTTACCACATGTTTCAGTATGTCTCTTAATAAGGATTCTTTTATACATTTTGTATGAGGTAGTCTTAAAATACAGTGAATGTTGAAAGAAGTCTTGTATTGTTGTTTGTGGTTTTGTAATAGGAAAACTAACTAAATGGTGGTTTCCTAGAGGTACCAAGATTTATGGCAAAAATGAAATCTACTTCTTTGCACAAAGGCTCTAATGAGAAATCCTTACAACTCCTGAAATGGGATTAAGTAAAATTTTGCATTAAAATGATAATAACTTTTTTGTCAAATTTCTAACCCTTAATAAATTAAAAAATGAGAACCCAAGTCTTCTGTCTTCATATATGTGGGTATATATATATAATTTTTGTTGTATATAGCACATAGTTCTAGAAAGTATATCTTTCCCATCCGTTCCAGCATGCTGACATCTGAATAGTGAGAACAGGATAGCTACCTTTCTGTCTTAGGGTTCAGAGCTGTTTTGTGTTTCTTTGATTACTAGTTCTTTGGCTTTGTTTTTGTTTGTTCATTTTTAATGTATTTCGTACAGGGTCTCACTATGCAGCTCTGATTCATTGTGATCTTGCTGTTTTCAGCCTCCCCAGGACTGGGATTATAGGTGTGCACCGCCGTGCCTGGTCTCAGTGGCCAGTTCAGAATGCCTGAGGGCGGGGTTGGCATGGCCTGTTGTCTTGGGGATCGAATCCTGGTCCCTTTGCTTGCCTAAGCAAGTGCTTAGTCTGCTGAGCTATCTTGCTGACCCTAACTGCTGTTTATTTGTGTACAACAACTTTCATTGATAGATTCCCATCTTTTCCTTGCTGAAGCATTTTTCGTGAGTGATACGGTATATAAGAAGCATTATTAATTTACTGAATCAAAGATTGTTGATTGTTGCCTTTTTTTTTTTTTTTTTGCCAGAGATAAACTTGGAAGGATTAGGTGAAATGTCAAATGCTAAATTTCCTTTTATAATGTATTCTCTCATTTCCCCATTTTTAGGAGCTGGGAATCCTAAGTGCAAAATTGCACTTGTTTTGGGAAGAACTAAAAGTCCAGCTATGTCCAGGTAATAAAACATCCTGATAGAGAAATCTCTATAGAAACAAGTTGACCTTTGGGTGTTTTGTTTTTTTTTTAAATTTACTTACTTGAAGTCTCAAATCATAATAATATAAATACACTGCAGTTAAATATTTGCAGATCACAGATATTTTGCTAAAAGAGAGATCTGGATAACATTTTAGAGAATGTTGCTGTATACTCTTCTCACAGAATTTCTGGCGTTAGGTAGTGTTCCTGAACCGTCAAGCAGTTTGCGTTGCGTGACTAAATCCATTTCTCAGAATTGCCTATGGTATTGAAGTGATTAGATGCTTGGATCAAAGGCAGCAGGCTTGGAATGTTTTTGTGCATCCTTTGCCAGTTAGCACTGCTGAGCAGTGAGCAACCCCCGACAACTGTGGCTTATTCCCAGATCACTGCTTTCGCTCCAGATCACAGCCGATCTCAGGCTGTGTTAATAATGTCCTTTACACATCTGTCACTCTAGTTACCATCCTGTGTCTCTGCAGAACATCTGTTCCATTTTTTCTCTTAGCAAACTTTTCCTATGTTTTTCTTTTCACTAGGCACAAACAACACAGCATGATTCTCGTTCCTGTGAACACACCTGGAGTAGAATTAATAAGGCCTTTGTCAGTTTTTGGCTACATGGGTAAGTACAGAATAGCAATGTCAGGGCTGAGGAGATGGCTCAATAGAATAAGCGCTTGCCTGACAAGCTCAAGGGCCTGAGTTCAATCCCGGGTTCCGCCAAACAAAACAAAACAAAACAAAACACAGTGCCCATCCATAAGCAAGCAGAAGACTAGAATCTGCAGTAGCATTGAAGGGAATAGAAAGTATTTTAATGTAAGAGATGTAGTCTTAGAAACCCCTTTGACCCAGGCAACTCTTGATATACAGGTAGAGTTCAGGGTGGTCATTCGCCCTCATTTGGTTTACTGTTTGGGTATAAACAGGTTGTTTTTAAGGACCAGAAGCTCTAGCCAGTCTTCTCTCTATTGTTTATTAATATGGATTAATAAAATAGATACAGATGAAGTAAATTAAGGGAATCCGCAATAGGATGAGATTTTTGCCTCCGTGTTCAACTTTTCAATTAATCTGTAAGCGCTGTTAAACAGTAAGTTTGGTTTTAACGTATTTGAGTATAAAGCTTTTCCTTTCTTCTTCTCTTGAACATAATTTTTAAGAACCAAGGTTAGTTTTGTTATCTACCACACATAGTTTGTTGGGTCCATGCTATTCAGATCATCTACCCATTTATTTATGGGGCACCAAGTACTGTTTAAGGCCCTCAGAATACACTGATAAAATCTTTAGCCCAATTTGCTTGCCCTTTTGTAGCTTACACGTTCTAGAAGGAAATCAACAACAACTAGAAACATGTAAGTAGGTAAATTACGGAGCATGCCAGCAGGTGACACCTGCTATGAAAGGACTGAGTACATTTCATGTTCTTTTTCTCTCTTCCTGGCTTTCTTTTTGTTGAATGTGACTGAGACATGTTTGAAACAAGAGAAAAAAAAAATCATAGCTTTATAGGCTGTTTGACATCCTAACCTTCTGTGAATGCAGCTTTAGTATGTGCCCACAGGCTAAGGAAGGGGACAGGATAGGACAGACAAGTTCCCTAGAGCAGATTACACACAGGACGTTGTTGGGCTACACAGCAGCACCCGATAGAGACACCAAATGAATTCAGAAGGTAGGTACTACTGCAGACCTACTTTTGAATCTTTGGTGTGAAAATTTAACCAGCCTCTCTCCGATTCCTTGTATCCAAGGCCAAAGGAAGCAGTCGAGGGAGGGCTGACCATTAATTCCATCAGGAAAAAGTTGTGGAGTTCATATGAGGTTATCTTTAGAATTTGCTGAGGAGGAAGAGTGCTTTGAAGAGAGGAGCATGAATGAGTTCCCAGCCTCACTGACAGAGCATTTTTAAGAGTCAGGAGTGGAACAAGGGGAACGCAGAGTGACACACCTGAGTGATGGTACCATCTCTGCCTTCCCCCGGTGCTGAGCCTGCTCTGCTTGTTTGCACCTTCCAGCAGGCCCTTTGCTTCTTTAGCTGTTGATGTCCATAATGATGAAATAAGAAATTTGAATACATAGCTCCTTTTTAACTAGTTGAAACAGTGAATCCTTTTTTCCCCAAGAAAAATTCCTTTGGTATACCATAAAAGTTTGAAGAAAAAAACAATAGTCTTGCTAGCGCCATGAAACCCAATCTTCTTTTTTCCACAGCTCCACAATTTCAGATAATGAATTAGAAAACCTCAGAAGCCAATGTTTATAAAATGTTTCCTAACTTGAACAGTTGATAAGTTTTCCAGACTGCTGAATACCACATTTTCAGGGCTAAGATCTTCCTAGGAATGTTGTGACACAGGGATCTTTTAGATCTTACTTTCTTTGAATATTTGTACTCCTGAAGATTAATTATACATGACTTTTTTTAGCCAACTCATTTGTTTCTTTAAAATTTGTTTTCTATTTTATAGATTGTTTACATGGAGGACATTTTGAGGTCCATTTTAATCAAGTGCGAGTTCCTGCTTCCAATTTAATACTAGGTAAGATAAGTTTGGTAAAAGTATTCTTCAGTATTGTCTATTAGTAGTTTCAGGACTAAATCTGGAAAAGATATCTGAAGGGCTTTAATTTAAATACCTTTGGGCTGGTGAGATGGCTCAATGTTCTAAAGCACCTACTTGGAACAAGTTTGGCAAAGCACAGGGACCGCAGTTCGATCCCCCACCACCACATGCCAGCCAGACCCACCCCCTGGTGGGCTGAGCTGGCCACACACACACACACACAC
>NDGM011220292.1:6957-18172 GCA_002564305.1 Octomys mimax
CAGTGGAATAAGTGCTTCCCTGGCAAGTGCAAGGGCCTGAGTTCAATCCCCGGTTATGCAAAACAAACAAACAAACAAACAAACAAACAAAAAACAACCCAAGTTCAATCCCTGATACCACAAAAATAAAATAATAAGAAAAATAAAGTAAAATAAAATAAAATGAATGATAAAAGGTATTTTTATAAATATGTTCATCTTAAATACTTTGTTGTTTCTTTTTTTCTTAGAGAGATTAAATATTTAATGTCTCAGAGAATAGTAATAAAGAAAGGAATATAGTTTCTTATTTCATGTGAGGTATAATTTGTAGTCACAGAACAGTAAAAGGGAAAAAGGGATCGAAATCAGGACCTTGAGCTTGCCAGGCAGGTACTTACATGTCTGAGCTCTCTCCCCAGCTAATAATTTTTTGTATAATGCTTTTTTACACTCTTTGTAAGCAACCACACATATTTTTCTTCCTTAAAAGTGAAACTGTGACTAGATGTTTCTAAGATGTTTTCCAAAGTGGAAATGGGATTCTCCATTTGGCTGTCTAAATTGGTTCTTGATGCTCTTCATGGCAAAATTTTTAGGGCATATCGCTTAAGTGTGAAGTATAGGCACATTTATTAAACAAGGTTAGAAGTTATCAGCTTGTGCAACTGAAAAGACACACGCTGATGCAGGGTATACGCACATCTGCTCATAAAAGTACAAGGCTAGCTTTAAGGGATTTGTGTAGGGGGGCAGGGAATTGTAGATCATTGTCTTATTTCTGGCTTTGTAGCTTCAGCAGAATCTTCTGCTTTGAGACACAATTCGGTTCCTCAGGAGATAATTGTCCTTGCCTGGGATGGGGGCTGCCTCAATTCCCATCATCAGTTAATTGTTCCTGCTCAGGAGAGGTAATCTGGTCGTAGTGGTCTCCGAGTCTCTGCTTTTTTTGGTATCTGAGAAGATTGAGGTTTGATGATCTTACCTCAGTGGGGTCTGGTATTGGGTGTTATAAAAGCTGACAACTAAATGTCCCTGAGAATTCTATTATCTTCATTATTCTTCTATTGGTATCCATGGCCTGGAATGGGAATGAGAGAGACTGAGTTGAGGGCTAGTAAATCTTGTGTTAAACAAAGACTCAATAAATGCTCAGACGTTTCCATGCAGAGCTGAGCAGGGCTCTGACCCAGAATTTTAAAGTAACAAGGGAGACAGATAATTGAGGTGGCCTCTTTTCTAGTGATCTTGTTACTTCCTTACTACCCCACAACAATTCACCTCTGCCATTATCAGAAATTTCAAGTATTCACAGCAATGAAAGTTTGGAATGAAGAGACAAGTAAACAGTAGAGGCTAGGCATGCTCCTCACCATCCCAATTTGACACATTGGATCAGCAATATTATTTCCTGAAAACCTTGTTCTATGTCAGGAACTGTGTTAGTGATACCCTGTATTTATTATTCCATTAACATGTACAGTAACCCAGAAAGGTCTTCTAAGAAAATATAGGTTGAGAAAGTGTAGGTATCTTTTTAAATTAATTTTACTGAGAAACAAATAGCAATGAAACAGCTTCAAAACCGATTATTAGGACAGTTTCAATAATTAAGACATTGCATATTTTTGTCTCTGTAGTGGTTACTTAGAGTACAAGATGCAGACATGATATCCTGTCCAAACACTATTAGTACAAATTTTCAAACAGCCTCAGAATACTGCAGTCTTGTCTGAATAGGTCTAGAATTCAGAATCATTCTTATCTCTGCCGAGACAGGAGATGAAAGTGGGCACATATACTTTAGCAAGACAACATAAATTATATTCCCTGAAATTCATGCCGGTATCTTATATTCTTGCCAATTGCATTTGGATGATAATCAATCTCCACTCCCTAGTCTAAAATATATATTTTCATATTATGTCCCTAGTTTGAATTTATGAAATAGTTATTCTTTTCAAATGCAAATGAGTCTTAAAACAAGCATTATTACCCAGCTGTGGTGATGCATACATGGGAAACTTAGCAATTTGGCCAGACCTTGTCTCTACAAGAGAAAGTGGTGGGGGAAGAGCTGGTGCTGGAGCTCAGTGAGAAGATCCTAGGTTCAATGCTCCCAAACATTATGCAAGAAGATGTTTGAATGTGGCCCTTGTATCTCATTGAAACTGCAAAAAGTTATGCATTCACAATAGAAAATGCAAACAATGAACAGAAAAACATAGATGTATTCTTTTCACATACAGAGTTCTTTTCTTGTCCAAAAAAAACACTTTACCCAGTATTCCTTAGAACTCATCTCAAAATAAACTGTTGCTCAGTAATATATGAGAATGTATGTTTCTGCACAACCTTGACAGTGCTGTATATCATCAAAGAATTTAATATTTGTCAAATACTTATGTTTCGGTCTTACCTGACACATAAGTGCTAGATACTTTTTGTGTGAATGTTGGGCATTTTAAATTAGTTGTTTACTATAAATCATTTTATAGTATGTGTAGGGTGTGTGTGTGTGTGTGTGTGTGTGTATGTGATGTATTTCTTTGCACAAATTAAGGTTAATGATATTGGATCTCTTCTATTAGCCTTTAGAGTTCAACTTAATTCCTCCCTTTTATAGATGGCCTACAATTAATCAGTCACCCAATTCTGTTACCCCACATTCAAAATATATCTGGAAACATTCATTTATCATGAACAACCATAATCATTTCTCACTGTTCCAGACTTTTGTGTGATGTCCTGTAACTCCTCCACTGTCCACAGAGTAGTTAGTGAAACATTTTCATAAAACATAAGCCATATCATGGCCTTCCTGTGCTCAAAAATCTCATACTGAGTACAAGCTTGAAGGTCCCCCTTTTTTGGTTCTCAGCTGTCCTTCTGCCTTTTCTGACTGCACCATGTTGCCTCAGGCTTGTTAAGTGTGGCTCCACCTTGGGACTTCCTCCTGCAGTGTCTCACAGGGGTCTGGACCGTCTGTTTCCTTCAGCCTATGAGTCAGTGCTCTTCACCACCCTATACAAAGCAGCTGCCCCTAGAACACACATCCTGTGCCCATTCTTTTCATCTGCTGTTTTTCTAACAACTTATTAACACATGAAATATAATGTTTGTTTTCATATGCATCAACTTTAATTTTTAAAAGCGATGATTGTTCTATAAAATATAGTAGACACGACTCACAAATAATGTATGTGAATGATTTATAATAACTGAGAAATGAAGGAATTTCTAAACAATAAGATAGGGTTAACAAGGGCTGGCCAAATAGCTTAGCGGATTAAAGTATAGGCAAGCAGGCGCAGGGCCTGGGGTTTGATCCCCAGGCCTGCTGTGCCGGCCCTGCCCCCAGGGTGGCAATTGAGACTGGGTGTGGTGGAGTGCCCCTGTAATTTCCAGCTCCTGGGAGGCTGTAAACAGGAGGATTACTATGAGTTCAATCTAGTTGTGAGACCCTTAACACCCTGTAGACCCTTCGCTAAAATACAAAAAAAACAAACAAACAAAAAAAAAAACACAGGGTTCTCAATTTATTACTATATTCCTCACAACTGTCTACTGAATAATGCTTTCTCTGCTCTATCTTTGAGTTGTCATTTTCATTCCTTATGTATTCCTACCTCTGCAGAAAACTATTTTTAAATCTCTTTATTTTAAGGCAAATGCCCATGTATATAAATCTACATGAAAACATTCCTTTGCTCATTGGAAAATTTGCCTCAGAAATATTATGCAAATTTACAACTCTGAAATATATAAAGAGGTCTTTCCATCAGCTTTCAATTCTCAGTCATTCATCTAAATATCCTTTATGGGATCAGGGAGATGGCTCAGTGGAATAAGTGTTTCCCTGGCAAGCGCAAGGGCCTGAGTTCAATTCCCAGTTCTGCCAAAAATAAATAAATATCCTTTATGTTTGCATATCTGGCTTTTGATTGGGCAAGGTAGGCACAAATGTTTATGAAAATTTAATGTATATTTATGGTATAATAGCTGTGAGGTCTTTAATAATTCTACTTTAGTCTATTATTATAGACAGAAAGTAATTTATCATGTGAATTGTGCTCTTCAATTTCAATTAAAATTTATGTGTGGTAGATGATAAACTTTCTATATGTACTTTCGATAGAAATATCACTTTGTTGCAGAGGATTATAGCTGTTAAATTTATTACCTTTGAAAAAATATTTTATTATGGATGTGAAGACATCTTACTGTGTAGTGGACACCTGCCCAGTTCCTAGACTTAGTTTGGTTTGGATTTGCATCCTGCCTCCCACTCTAGACAGGCACAGCCTGATGAAACATCTTAACCTCTTGCAGGCCATATATTCTTACCTATATAATAGTGATAGGAAATGTTTATCCAGAAGAGTCTCTTCGTACATGTCCTTAGCCTTTCTATTTCTCTGTTTTTGTTTTTGTTTGTTTTGTAATGAGAGGAGTTTGGTTATATTTAGAGCCTATTTCTTCTACAATGTGGTATTTATATTAATGAAAAATTTACTAAGCTTCAAAGAGTCTCTAATTTTTACAATATAGAACGCAATGGGAATTGCGACATCCAGAATGTTGGAAAACTGTTGAATAGCTGCTTTTTGCATTTTTCACACACACTGATGAATACCAATTTTCTCTCCTGTAGAAGCTTTAAAATGCCAGGGTTGGGGCTGGTATTGCATTCCACTTGTATTTTCTTCTTCTTTTCCCTCCTATCTACTTCTAAAGAGTAAAAGTGGAATAATAAAAAAGTGATGGAATTGTGATGTTAAATTTCCTCATAGATTATTATAACTACAAGTGTGCAGTGACAATAGCAAACCAAGTGAAGGGAATTGGGAAAATGGTTCTTTGAATCATTTAACTTGAGATTTTCCTATTTATAGTGAAGTTAAGAAGTGGAAATAAGTGAGTTGTTTGAAAGAGCTGCTCAGCTGTCAATGCCACATTCATTTACATAAATCTGACAATTCTCTTTCCATTAATGAGATATTTGACTGACAACATGATTAAGTTGCATGTGGCTCTGATGCCCCAAATCTAGTGAAACAGTCTTGATTTCTAACAGATAAGTGTTCTAATTTGACACCAAATGAGGCCACCTTAGAGAAGGCAACTCCTGCCATCTAACTTAACCAGAATGTTGCCATTTCTTTTATTCTTTCCAAAGATGACTACAGTCACTTCACTAAAATGTCTGACACTGTGGGCTTTGGAAGTAATAATTACTTATCTTTTCATATCAGGAAATGTGCAGCAAAATGAAACTATCTCTTCAAATATATTTATGAATCAAAATATCTTAATTTTCTTTGGTCATCTCTAAAGTAGCACACACCTTTCATATTCAGAACTTGCACAATTCCACTTAAAATGTTTTGTAAACCACACTATGGTTTAGAAATTATTGATTATCCACTATACTTTAGAAAGCATTCCAGCTCCACAGAGATCTAAAACATTGGTGAATCATAACACAAGAAATTCTCCGTAATCATGACATGAATAGATGGTATAACATATTAATAAAAAAGTTCACTGTTATACTTGTGGTTCAGGGGAGACAACATGACCAGGAAGTAGTTTCACAGGGTGAGGCTTATCCATTGCACTCCGATGTGCTGACCCTGGTGATTTCTCCAAATGTGGGAAACTCAGCTGCATAATTTGCAGTAGTGGGGGGCTGTGTTAGCTCTTTCACCTGTAAAAAAGGGAAAAAAGTGCATGCTAATGGGTAAAAATTGAAACAAATACCATGGGAACAAAAATATGGAAATATTTCTTGATTGGATTATCTTAGAATAGTTCATGATTAAAGTGGTATTAGACTTGAATTCTGAGAAGTTTGAATTCTGTACATAACGTCAGGGAAGAGAAAGTACAAACTTAAGTGATTAACTGAATAGCATAAACAGAATCCAGAAGACTGAGAGGACAATATTTATTTAGCAGTTTAGTTTGTAACCTGATAAACTTATGTTAAAATATAAAATACTAGATATACATAGATAAGTGGAATAAATAAATACCACCTTCCATGAGTGCATGCATGTTTGTATAATTGTGAAAAATAAACACAAACTACTTTATTTACACAAGAGTGTTGAGTTAAAACTGTAAGAAATTAAACTATAGGAATAATTGGAGTATCTGGAGATATACTAAATACTCTAAATTTCTACTGCGAACATTATGTTATAAATTTTTTTAAAAAATTAAGCGCATCCTTCATTCATTTCTTTCATCAATTATGTTTTGCTTAAATCTTTGACTTTGGGTATAATTTTACTCTTGGAAAATCACAAAGCAAAGCACCGTAGCATCAGATTTTAATAGGCGAATGCTTGCTTAAACATGAGGGTTAGCCTATTAGTGAAAACTGTAAGGATGAATTGAGGAAAAAGAAACAAAATGCTTACAGATAGAAATGGGATATATGGAAAGTCTTTTCAAATACTCTAAACATGAAAGTAATTCTAAATGTGAAAACCCAAGTCCACTAATAAATGCAGAGGCATGTGAAGTCTTCAGTAACATCAAAATCAACAGGCTTTAGACCTGCTTTTAACATGGGTGCTTAAGAAGAATTATTTTCTTTCAGAATGATACAGCAGCCAGTATTGCCATAGAAATTTACAAGCTGAACCTGGCGAAGGGCAGAAGAAACAGAAATGAACAATTGGAGCGTCTGAGCTTAAATATCACCACCTAGGTGATACGTATTCAAGAATGCTGACACTCAGGCAGACCAGGATATTGACACAATCTTATAAAATCATCAAAGAACATGAATGGCAGTTTCTAGTTTTGTAAAATTAGGTTGGCTAGTAATTGAGTTATTATAAGGCACAAGATTTTAGTTGAATTAAAAAAAAATAAAAGGATATAAAAGGAATTTTTTAAAATAAATGTCAGGCCAACCAAATAGCTCAGTGGATTAAAGCGACTACAAGCAGGCACAGGGGGCGGGGGTTTGATTCCCCGGGCCTGCCGTGCTTGCCCCAAACCTGGGTGGGCTGAGAGGGCAATTGAGACTGGGCATGGTGGCCCGTGCTTGTGATCCCAGCTCTTGGGAGGCTGTAAACAGGCAGCTCAGTACGAGTCCGATCTAGTAGTGAGAACTTGAACATGCTGTAGACCCTTCCCTAAAAATACAAAAAAATGAATAATAAATGCCACCAAATTATAAATTCATGCTTAAGAAAAACTTCAATGGGGCCAGGGAGATAGCTCAGTAAAATAAGTGCTTGCCTGTGAAGTGCAAGTTTCTGAGTTCAATCCCCGGTACCCCAAAAAGAAAAAAAAAAGAGAGAAAACCTTTAATGATTTATTTTTAGAATAAGGAGTAAAAATTTTTATTAGTTAATAAATAATATATTATAACCATACTTAAGGAAATTAATAAATCAAATTTTTTTCCTTGTTGATCATAAAATTTGTGATTCTATTTCCCATAAAGTTGACACTTATTTATGTATATTAAAGATGTATTTTTCAATATATATTATTTAATACAATTTTTCTTGCAAATCATATAATCTGAAAGTGTTATTTATATCTTAAGGCATCTGAGATATTAACTTATCTTTCTCCCTTAACTGCACAGCCTTTGTAAGGACATGTTTCTTTCATATTTATTTATCTTGAAAATAAATTGTTAAGGTATTTCCATTATTTCTTGTTGTGATTCAAATATTTGCCTAATAAGTAAGTCTGTAGTTTTATTAATATGTCTTTTTACAAATCATAATCTGAAGGAAGCAAAATATCTTGTAAAAACTCTTCAGAAATATATGCCATTTCCAAGAAAAATAATATTCATATTTGTGTAGGCTACATGCCATGGTAGTAAAAATAATTCTAACTACAGTTAGTCTAAAATAATACTACTATTTTAATAGAACTTATACAATGCTTCCAAATACACTATCATAATGTTCACAACTTTTAAAAAGAGATTTATTAACCTTTTCCCTCATTAAAGAAATGTTTTGCACCAATTTTTATGTCTTGATGTCTAGCTCCTGTTTGTCTTTTGTACTCTACTGTTGCAATTGATTCGCTGGGTTAAGTTAAAAATTGAGGTGAGTTTTGATTGACATATTTTGTAATAATATTGTATAGTATAGCATATTTTTATGACACATATGCTAATTTGGTAAAAGGCGAAAGATTTATACAATCTGAAGAGAAACCAGAGTTGATACATATGCTAATTTGGGAGAACTAACTTTGTATTATTAATTCCTCATATCCAGAAACACGGCAAGTTATTCCAACTGTTAACTTCTAGTTTCATAATCTTCAATTAATTTTAGACTTTTAAAAGGAAATACTTCATGTTTACTTTAGAATTATGAGGGATGTGAGGCTTGGGGAATTGAACATAGAGATTTAAACATGCTAGGCAAGTACCTGAGGCTAGATTTATCTTAAATAATTGGTTGTTGCTGAAATATAGACAAGTTCCAGCCTCTGAAATACAAGCCCATTATCCAAAAAAGGCTCTTGAGCTGAAGGAAAGGGAGTAGTATGGGAAGGGCTGATTGTCTTAGCAGTGTTTGCTGTAGAACAGCATCAGAGCATAGGGCTACCTGCTCTTGGCCAGGCACCCACTGCAGACTCCAGGTACTAGGCATAAGGTTTCAGATTTGTGGCTACCCTTATAAAACTGAGTGTGAGTTTGGAAGGACTTAGTCAGAAATTGCTTTATCTGTAGCAATCCAAGGTCACTATTTCATATTTTACATTACTTTTATAAATGGATTCTCAAATGTGAAGCAGTGGTGGGAGCCCACTACATATCTTCAGCCTATCATATGGAACTGGGACCGTAATTTCATTCTCATATTTAAACCATTATTGCTTTGGAAATATAGTTTCATGAAAATGGTGAATATCATTGAAAACATATCATCATTCTCAGGGGATCTTAGTGCTAACCCTGCACCTATGTTAAAATTTTGAAATGAATATTTATACTCATTGATGGTATTTCTCCCCTTCCCTGACCTGCATTATCTAGTGTTAAACTTATGACTGAGTCCTACATATAATAATTTATTAAAGGAATCAGTGACCTCTAGTCAGTGTGGTTCACATTATTTTCTTTTTAAAAATCAATTTATTCTTCTTTTCCATTAAGATTTTATTAGCATATTTTAGAGATACATAATGATCACATTCACTATAGATAATTTGTACCTATATATCATATACTTGTTTTGTTCCAATTCCCTTACACGTCCTTCAGCCCCTCTTCTACTCCCCATTTACAAAAGCTTTGTTTTCATTTTTTTTCTTCATTTCTCATTTATTTACTTTTCCCATTTCCACTTCTATACACAAGTACCTTTACAATAGTCCCTTACTGAGTTTATAAACTATTTTTCCTAATAGTACAAGAACTTATTTAATACATTATTTTGAAAATAAAGCAATTATAAAAACAATTCATCAATTTATATCATTTAATATGCTATATAAAATTTCTCAAATTGAAACGAGTACAAACATTACATTTTGATGAACTGACAGACATCAATTGTATAACTGACTTGCATTTTTTCCTTTTCCCTACTGTCCTTTCCCCTTTCACCCATCCTAGTTCCTTTTTCACTGATGAACAATTCCTTCCCATTTCACAATATTTATTGCACATTTTAGACATTATTTATGCTTTCATTTTCTCATGCCAGGGAGACAACATGATATTTACAAGTGTGAATCTGTATCATTTCGTTTATGAGTATGGTCTCAAGATGCAACCATTTACCTATCTGCTTCTCAGTTAATGGACACTTGATTTGTTTCTAAGGTTTAGCTACTACAAATTGTGCTGCTATAAACATAGGTGCACATATATTTCTGAATTGTGATATTCTTAATACTTCTAGAAACATACCCAGAAGGAGAATAGCTGGGTTCAATGGAACCTATAATCCTAGCCTTTTCAAGATTCGCCACCCTCAGTTCCACAGTAGTTGTACCAGCCTACACTCCCACCAGCAGTGGAGAGGTCTTCCTTTTTCCCCAGAGCCCCTCCAGCATTTGTTATTGGCTGATTTCTTGATGATGGCCATTCTTTCTGGAGTGGCATGGCATTTGTATTTCTTTCTCTCTGAAAAGAGTGTATTCACATAAAATTGCCACGTTTTGATTGGATCTTTGAATTCAAAGGGGATCTGATTTTATTTTTCAATTATTTATGTTTCAGGTAGAAGCCCTTTTTGGAGTGTCAACTGACAAAAATTTTTCCCACGTCAGAGTTGTCTTTTCACTCTGGTCATTATTTTTTTGCTGTGCAAAAGCTTTCTGATAGGATGACATCACAGTTGTTCATTCTTTGAAGTATTTCCTGTATGGTCTGGATTATGTTCATGAACTCTCTGCCTATACCTATGTCTTCAGGATTTCTACCTACTATTTTTCCAGGACATTTAGGGTTTCTGTTTTGATATTTAGATGTTTGATCCATCTTGAATGTAGTTTGATGCATGCCATTAGACACGGGTCTAATTTTAGTCTTTGTCATATAGAAAGCCAGTTTTTCCAGAATCATTTAAGTAAAAGACTATCTTTCATCCTGTGTGTTTGCAGTTGTGTCTCTATCTTCTAATCTCTTCCACTAGTTCTCAAGTCTGATTTCTTGCCATTTCCATGCTGTTTTTATCACACTGCCTTTGTAATAAAATTTCGAGTCAGGGATTGTGATGCCTCCAGCCCTGCCTTCGTTATCTGCCATTGTGTTTCTAGATCTCTTCTGCTTCCAAATGAATTTTAGAGGTGTTTTTCTAGTTCTATGATGTATGCTAGTGATATTCTGATGGAAATTGCATTAAATCTGTATAACAACGTTGGGAATATGACCATTTTCATAATGGTGATCCTTCCTATTCATTTTAAAGAGATATCTTTCCATTTTGTGATATCAATTTTGATATCCTTCTTCAGAGTACCCTAACTTTTAATATACATATAGATCTCTTTCTTAATTTGAGTCCTACGATTTCCTTCTCTGGATGCTACTGTAGAGGGTATGGATTTCCAAGTTTCTCTCAGTGAGTTTGCTGTTTGTGTACAGGCATGCTATTATTTTTATAAGTTAACTTTGTATCTAGTGATGCTACTGAATGTGGTTACTGCAGTAGATTATCAATGGGTGGTTGTTATGGTTTGTGTTTAGTTGTCCCCCCAAAGCCTCATGCAGTCATGGGGTGGGGACTTC
>NDGM011220319.1:1812-15765 GCA_002564305.1 Octomys mimax
TACAGCTATTTTCTCTTAATTCAATGAGAAGAAAGATTTGTACTAAAAGTGTTTGGACAGGATATAATGTCTGTATCTTGTACTATGAATAACCACTATGAATACAATAGTATGCAATGTATTAATTATTGAAATGGTCTTACTAACTGGTTTTGAAACTGCCTCATTGCTATTTGTTTCTCAATAAAATTATTAAAAAATCAACCTACTGAATGGGAAAAAGTTGTAGCTATACCTCAAAAAGAATAAAAGTTTTTTTTTACATCTATTGAGATGATCTATTGATAAGTCTTGTATGAGTATATCTTGATACCCTGAGCAAGAATTTTGATAATAACAATACATAGTGTAACAACCATTGTTAATTTTTATTCTTGTTTTGAAATTATGTAC
Source organism: Octomys mimax (assembly GCA_002564305.1). Classification (NCBI taxonomy): domain Eukaryota; kingdom Metazoa; phylum Chordata; class Mammalia; order Rodentia; family Octodontidae; genus Octomys; species Octomys mimax. The sequence goes on from NDGM011220319.1 coordinate 2,206, forward strand.
CATTTTTATGGCATTATGTTGCTTTATTTTTGCCTTTGTTTTGGTTTTTTTTTTCTTTTTTAAAAAAAGAATTAAAAGTTAGTATTTAAATTTCAACCTCTAAAGTTAACATTTTAAAAAATTTACCCATATAGCTCTCCTCTGTTACCATTTTACTTCATCCCCCACACCCAGACTTGTTTCTTTAATTCCTCTTCAGTCAGTAAAATGTGGCTTGTCATATCTATCATGCTGGGAGCCTTTAAATTAACCTAAGATCCTTTTTTCCTTCATCGAGGGAGCTTGTACATTGGCTCCATTGTCTAAAGTGCCTGCTTGGGCAAACTCAGTCAAACACATGGGACCACAGTTTGATCCCTAGCTCTGCGTGCTGCACTAGACCCAACCTTAAGGCAGCCTGAGCCAGCCAAAAAAAAAAAAAAAAGAAAGAAAGAAAGAAAGAAAGAATCCTTTATCCCTACATAAGACTGGTCCTCAAATTTTCTCGATTCTACTCCATAATGTCTTTGTTAATTGCTTATAATTCATAGAACTAAAAGATAACTAATAACCTGTTTTTAAAATGGAGGAAGAGCTTGGATATACATTTCTACAAAAAGATATCTTATTGGCCAACAGTTACATAAAAATGGATTAAATGTTACTAGTAATCGGGGAAATCCATATCACAGCAAAATGACTTATGTATTTTAGGATGGATGTTATCAAAAAAGAATAATACATGTTGGTAATTGCAAAAAAGTAGAAACACTTCTGTACCAATCAAGAGAATAAATAATGGTGCAGAAGCCATGGAATACCAGCTGACAATTCATCAAAGAATTAAACATAGAGCTACCATATGTTCCAGCATTCCACCTCTCATATTATTTGAAAGAGTATAAATAAGAACACCCAAGTGAATAATAACATTTCCATTTTCATTGCAACACTACTTGCAATTGCCAACTTGTGGAAGCAAATGTTCATCAACAAATTAACAAATTGAAAAAACGGTGTATACATACAATGGAATATTTTCATTTTAAAAAAAGTGATCCATCTTGAAATATTTGACAATGTGGAAAACATTATCTTAATGAGAATATGGAAAGTTGCAGAAGGAAAAATATTGCAGGATTATAATTATGAGTCACCTAAAATTTTCAAACTCACAGAAACAAATAATATAGTAATGGTTTCTAGGCGGGTGGAAAATAAAAACAACTTGGTTACCAGCACATACAAAATTTCAGGAATGGAATTTTCTCCGCCAGACAGGCCCGGTGTGGATCTCTGTGCCAGAACTCCCTGCAGAGAGGCTAGAGGCAAGACCCACCCAGCTGATACAGGAGCAGAACATCTTGCCAGAGTGACACAGAAGGTTCACTTCCAACAACTGCACCAGGAAGAAGTGGAGCACAGCAGCCAGACCCAACTCTTACCCACCTGGACAAGTTTGAACTTGGTAGATCCGGACCTGGTTCTAAGGTAATAACACTACCAAAGATTTACACCAAATGTCAGAAAGCAATGCTATGCAAAATGTCAATGAGAAGGAGCAAATTGCATTCTCAGTTCCCAAGCCCACCCAGAACTTATGCAGGAGATAATAGCATAGAAGAAATTGGAAAGCACACATCTGAAATCTCTGAAATAATGGCGTCTGAAGTAAAGAAACAACTGCAGAAAAGTTTAAAGGAAATCAGGTCAGAAATGATTTTTGAAGTAAAAAAAGAAAGGATAATTATAAAGTCACTGATAAAAATGACACTGATAAAAGAATAGAGACTAGAAAAATGTTGAAATCCTTGAATGAGCAATATAGGAAAGAAATAGAATACATGAAGCAGATTTAAAGTGATATATAGGAAATTAAAATCTCAATCACAAGCTGGCAAAATGTTTAAATGAAAGTGAAAATAGACTTGCAGACCTTGAAGGCACCATTGCAGCTAGTGAAAAGATCAGAAAACATATCTTAAAAACAACTAGGATGCAGGAAAAAATAACTCAACATCTGCAAGACAATGCAAAGATAAACAACATAAAACTAATAGGCATCAATGAAAAAGGAGTCAATACAAATGATATAAAAAGAATATGGGCAGAAATAATACCACAAAACTTTCCAAACACTAGGAAACAATCTGACATTACCTCCACATTCAGGTAACTGAAGCATATAGAAACACAAATAACCTCAACCCAATTAAAACCACACCCAGACATATAATAATCATGATCCAAGAAATTTAGCACATAAAGCTATACTAAAAGCCACTAGAGAAAAGAAACAGGTCACATTTAAAGGAAAACTCATCAGAATAATGGTAGATTTCTCTTCAAAAACCATCAAGGCAAGAAGAGCATGAAGCAAAGTACTTCAAGTCTTGCAAGAAAACAAATTCCAACCCAGACTAATATGTCCTGCAAAACTGACTTTCAAGTTTAATGGAGAAGTGAAATATTTCCATGCCAAAGAACATCTAAAGAATTTCATGGAAAAAAAGCCAACCCTACACAGAGTACTAAAAGATATTCTAGAGAGAGATCAAAATGACCACCTCTCCATAAATAAGAATGGAAAGAACCCACCAAATAGAGCAAATAACTAAATACAGGATACAACAGCAGTCTTTCAACTATTCTTTTATATACAGCAGCAAAGTATTTCCATCATCATACTCTACAAATGGACTTCTCCTGCACCCTATGGGTCATGATTCCATCTGGGTCTATAGGGTGGAAATCAAGGAAATAGCAGCAGCTCAGTCCCACAAATAACACCTGGCCACCAGTAAGCATCATGGACAGTGTCCACGTCCACTACATATTAGAACTTTGTGTGATATCCTATCCCCAACCTGTTAGAAGTGCTGGTCATGTATTTATCATCCCAGTATTTTTGTTATGTTTTATTCTTAGTAATTCTTTACTATCATGAAAATTTTTTCTTAGTTGATATTTTGTGTATATTAATCCCATTAAATATTATGTGAGTACTCTGGAGTAATCATTCTAGCCTACTACATTCTGGCCTCTTCGTTGGACTCACAATTTAATTGTAATTTTTGAATATTATATATTTTGAAATACTTTAGTTTTGAATTAATTTTTAATTTTCTGAATATTGTTTAGTTTTAACTTTTTATGATTTATAGCATTTATTTGACTTACAATCTACTTATAAGACGTAGTATGATATTTTCTCCTAGTATTAGAAACTTTAAAAAGTGTATTTTCATTTCCCTTTGACTTTATATTAGTTTTTCTTTGTCTTTTACACACACACACACACACACACACATGAAAAAATAGGCATATAACCTGACATAAGATTGATACAGTTTTGTGGAAACCTTCAATGACCTTTTAAATGGGTTCATGTAATATAATTATATTTTATGTAGTCCTGCATAACTACCATTTTAAGAGCTCTTTATTCTTTATCCAGGACCATACAGCAACTTCTCTTGCCTTATGGATTATGCTCTTTTTTTTTTTGTATTAGGACAGAGTGTACAGGGTGTACAGGGTCTCACTGAGTAGATTGGACTCCTAGTGATCCTCCTGTTTACAGCCTTCCAAGTACTGGAATTACAGGTGCACACCACCACGCCCATTCTCAATCACCATCTCAGCATGTCCTGGGGGCAGGGCCAGCACAGCAGGTCTGGGGATCGAACTGCCAGTCCCTGCATCTGCCTAAGCAGGCACTTTATGGATAATGCTCTTTGTTGTTTTCTATAGGCTACAGGTGAAGGTACTAGAATATTTCAAGTTTGTATAACTGGAAAATATTTTATTTTTAGTTTTCAAAGTCATATTTACTAAATATAAAATTCAATGAGGACAGATCTCTTTCTTTTTTCGTCTTTTGAATAAATAAGTCTAGTTTCTCACCCACTTGCTCTTTTCTTTTCTACTGTGGAATAAGATGCTATTTAATTTTGTTCTTTCATAGCTAATATTTCTTCTATGTATATGCTTTAATTATTTTTTCCTCTACAGTTAGTTTTTGAAAATTTCATTTTTGTGAATCTTGGTATGATTTTATTCATATATCTTGCGCAAAAGTTTCAGGTTTTTTGGAAATGTGATGCTATAATTATAAATAAATTTAGAAATTTTAAATCTTTAAATATTTATTGCCTACTCCACTAGGAGAATTCTAACTATGTGAACTGTTATATGACTGATCTGTAAACTCTTTCTTCATGTTTATTTTAAACAGTTTTTCTTGTTACATTCATTTAGGTTTGTAAGTAAGTTTTTACAATGTGCAATCTATTGTTAATCTCATGTTATGTGTTCATTTCAAAAATATTTTTCTATAAGTCACTCTGTCTACATCCTGTATCTTTCACATTTAATATTTTTCTACAATTTTTAACTTGCTATGTCATTATTATAGATTTTCAATAAATTTAGTTGTGCAAGATAAATTTAAGAGTCTGAAAAAAACTATGGATATAGATAACAATATTGTACTACACACTTTTAAAACTTTTAAGAGGACTGGCCAGATAACCCAGCAGACTGAAGCACCTGCTTAGGCAGGTGCAGGACCAGGGATCCCTTACCTGCTATGCTGACCCTGACCCCAGAGGTTGCTGAGACAAGGAATGACACTGCGCATGGTGTGGCACACCTGTAATCTCAGCGCTTGAGAGGCTGAAAACAGGAAGACCACTACAAGTCTGCTCTGTGTAGTGATGCCCAGGAGAAACTGTGCTAAATACATTAAAAAATATTTTAAGAGACTATTTAGTTTTAAGTGTACACAGCACAACAAGATATTTTAAAAAATTCTATGTTTTAGTTGGGTTGCAGAAATGGACATTTTTTCTCCTCAATTTATCCTTCATATTATGCTAGGATACTCATATGATTGCATCTTTTCTTTGCTCAAAGCTCTTTTAAGGTATATTTAAAAAGAAAAGATACATTCACCATTCAGATAAAGAGTACTCTAACGATAAAACAAAGTTTTCATGACTTCTATAGCAAACACTGATTTCCACACCTCTTCCTTTCATAACAGTACTCTGCTGTGATTCTATTGTACACATATCTGTATTTTTGTCTATGTTTTCTGTATGTATCCTATTTGTTCCATGTTTAGCACAAATCTTCCTTTGCCTTCAGAATTTATTTCACAGTCACTAGCTCAGCTGAGCTACCAATAACTTCAGATATGATAAATTATCTTCCATCTTTATCTCTAAGGTGTATTTCTCATATCTATTATGCAACACATTTCTAATTTTTTATGACTACCTTTTGTATTGTGACTTTTGGAGAATAAAGTTTGACATCATTTATCACTGCATCCTGAGTACCAATTTAAAAAAAACTTTAAAAAGTAAGTAAAATGGATTCACTTACACATTTTAAATAAATTACTAATAATTTATTAGAAGAGTATTAGATTCTCATGTAAGCTAATCTAAAAGTTGCCATTCAAGACTGAAAATTCCCTGAATAAATGGCAGTACTGAAGTTCATCTATGGTAGGTCTGACTTGAAGTGAAAAATGAAATGCATATTTCATTGTAATCATCTATAGTGGAGCTCATAGCCAGGATATTTAGACATTTGGTCGTCTGGTTAATGGTAGAACATTTAAATTAAAACCACTTTTTAAAACCCTCTCCAAAAGGCATCAGTTAGGAGCTCAACAATCTATACTTCCAATATAGTTGGTATTCCCACCCCAAATATTCTCTATTTCTTCCCTTGCAAATGAGATGAATAATTTGGTCAGCAATTACAGGTTATTTTGTATGCAAAAATGCATTTTAACAATATTTGAGCAACATTACAATGAATTTGAAGTAGAGCAGCAGCCATTTCATATCTTCCATTTTCCAATCACAAAATATGTGTTGTCATCAAGTAGAATAGTAGGCTAAATTGCATTTATAATTTAGATTACTTTTTACTTAAGTAAAATACCCAAATTTATGTTACTCATTACATATAACATTTAAAGAGTTCATACCCATATTAGAATATTATTGCTGATAAGGCGATGGCTATGATTTCCAACCTGTGTATACTACATTCTGCTCTAGTAGAAGCTCATTGTTTAAAATATTTTTGATTATGAGGGAACAGGGCAGGAAATATATCTTATAGCCAAGAGCCAATCTAAAACCAACAGTGTGATAATATCTTGGGGTTTTTTAAAAGGATACTTTAAATATTTTCAGCAAGTACTATTTTGATATCTCAAGATTATAGTTTTCAATAACAAGGTAAACAATAATGTTCAGTTTTTAAAAGAGATAAACCTACTTCAAAGACAAGCCCAGTGATCACTTAATGATCTTGAATATAAATGATCTATACTGAAGGCCAATGTGTTACCCACTTTTCTTTAATTTTTCCAACCCAATCTTCTTATTTCATATTTAGGAAATTCTTTTTCTTTTTTTCTTTCTTTTTTTTTTTTTTTTTTTAGCNGGCGTTCCTCATGGCACCCAATGGGATATAACATCTGCTGGTGCTGACTAAGGGCTCAGAACGGCTGAGCCTGAGGAGTTGGCTCATTGAAAAGGGTGTGGTGAAAGCCTCACTGCTGAAACAAGGAAGAACCTCCTGGGGACAATTTGATGAAGTTAATGATTCAGCATAATTGTCTCCATACAATTCTAACCTAAAATACGAATGCATGTTCAACAGACCACAATGCCTTTGTTTCTCAACAAAATGGTGAGTTTAAGTCAGTTCCAGACTTCTTTCCAGTTAAAGTTCCCTGACATCCATACAGAGATAGTTTCTGCTTATCATATCTTTATTCATCTCTCTAATGAGAGTTTGGTGGTCCAGACACAATGATATCACTTTCATTGATTTTTTTAGTCTTTTTAGTTATAGTATGCATTACTGTTGTCTAATGACATGCTGAGCAGAAGTAGAAGAAAGAAAATGATGGGTATTTATTGCTACTTTATCATTGTAAAACATAAGCATAGTCCCAATTTATGAAATTAAAGTAAGATGCATTTATAGTGATATGAGAAACATATTAATAAGATAATATTGTAATTGGGAAGGGATCATTTTTCTCTTTTAAATATTAGTTATATAAACTCATTATGATCTTTGTTGTCGATATGTAGTAAAAATGACCCATATATTTTTAAGAATTTCATATAAACATGAAATAGGACTAGCCAGATAGCTCAGTGGACTAAAACTTCTGCTTAGGCAGGCACAGTGACCGGGGTATCTGTTGTACATGTAGGCCTCATGCCCAGGGTGCATTGATGCTGTGACTGAGACTGGGCATGGTGGTGCGTGCCTGTAATCCCAGTGTTTGGGAGGCTGAAAACAGGAAAATTACTACAAGTCTGATCTGTGTAGTGAGACCCTGTAGACTTATACTAAAATACATAAAAATAAAATAAAATAAAACAAAATAAAATAAAATAGTCCTTGAGAATTTATGGCAAATTGAAACTATCAGAGGTAACTGTCAGTTATGAACCCATGCAATCAATCAGACCAGGCAATCTGATATGAGTAGAAGATTTATTGGGGGTAGGGGCCAGGGAGATGGCTCAGTGGAATAAGCACTTCCCTGGCACATGCAAGGGCCTGAGTTCAATCCCTGGTTCCGAAAAAAAAAAAATTGAGGGCAGCATGCAGGCTGGCTGCCTAGTGGACCAACACAGCAGTGAATAAAGGGGCGACAGGGGACTTTATAGGATATTTGGTTTGTACAGGACCTTTAATGCTAACAAAGGAAAGTTTCGTGGTTGCTTGCCCAGGTCAGAGTCAGGTGGACCTGATCTGCAGTTTGGGGCTTGGCACTGCGTGGGCCAACAGGGGAAAGAGTTTAGAGGCAGTGTGCCTGTGAAATGAAGAAGGAGAGGGTTTGGGGCAGGATGGTTTGGAAACTTTGAATCCTGACCTGTCAGTAACCAGCATCAGTTATTTAAAAGAGGTGAAATCTCAGTTCATTTCTACTCCAGAGATGTGTAAATCAGAATGAGACAGAAGGAAATGAGCACAGTGAACTTGAACATTTGTCAGGTCCTTTTAGGAGCGGCAATGTATTTTAAAACATTAAGACAATGATGATGGTGCGATTACTAAAACTACATAAGTAGTTTGAAGATGTTTGGGGTATAAATGGGGGTCAGTCTTATTTTAGATGCTTTATCTAGTGCAGATGTGATATAATGAAGATAGCTAAGAGAAATAGGAAGGCGATAGTTAAGTAATTTGCTATGTCGTCATGTATTGTAGGGAGATTTTAGAGCTCTCGTGAACTTTTCTGTAATCCTCATTGTGTGTCTCTATGTGAGGTCCAAAAATGGGCAAGAGATGGGAAAGGCAGGCATGAGTGGAGCAGTGGATGGGAAGGTCCGTCCTGCCTGTGTTGGCTTCCATAGGATTTCAAGGTACTGGTCTGCATGTATAAAATCAGATGGAGCTCTATTGATAATTTTGTTTAATTGGAACAAAATAAGTTCCTCAAAATTAACTGGATTAAAATTGCTAGGATAATACAAATATACAAAAACTGCCCCAAACAGCAGAATTATAAAACTTTTTCTTTCCATAAAAGTTTTTTCAGCCAGAGTGCCTGCAGAACATGACCCTGGCATAAGAAACAGGGAAAAGGTATTGAAATTATTGAGACTCTTTACATGTATCGAGTAAATGTATATTCTCTGTCATAAACACTGAACCCCATATAATATAGTTTATGGCATATCTACTGTACAATGATATACATTATTGCTTACAACAAAAATACCACAGTGGCACCGCACCTTCCTGGTAAGCTTGAAGTTATTAGTTTGATTTCTGGTATCAAAATAAATAAATTACTTAATTAATAAAACAAATTAAGATTAGAACTTGACTTGAAAATTTGTTTAAATTATTAAATAATATGTTTGAAACCATGAAGTTTATTTTTAAAATTGTTTACAACTAAGTATACAGTTAAATTAATACTATTATTTTTTTAAAAAATCTGCTCATTAGTAAAAATAACAAATAACATTTTATTTCATTTCTTTATTATTTGTATTTATTTATTTTGTACAGAGTCTCACTACACAGCTCAGACTCACAGTGATCCTTCTGTCTCATCCTCCCCAGGACTGGGCTTACAAGCATGCGCCACCACACCTGGTTTTGGTGGCTGGTACAGCACACCCAGGGTTCTAGGGCCCACACCACACGCATTACTGGGTGTTGAACCTGGATCTTGTGCTTGCCAGGCCAGTGCTTAGACTGCCAATCTAGCTCCTCAGCCCTTATTTGATTTCTTATGGGCCAGAGGTGTAGCTCAGTGGCACAGCACCTCGGCAAGGTCCTGAGTCAAATGCCATACTTATCCAGAAGAGTACACCTTCTTTCATTTCTTACCCTAAAAGCTTTGTATACTTTGTGATATACACAAAACAATGTATTCTATAATTTATAGACAAATAAATATAATATGTATTAGTGTAGCTGCACAAAGTCTTATCACAAAAGATTCAAATGAGTTCAAATCTGCTGATTTCAGAGAAATATATCTTAACTTTTGAGTTCATTCAGAGAAGAATCAAAACTGCCAGAGAAAATATATTATAATGCTAAGGTAAATGGTGAAGCCAGAGTTCAAATTCAGGTCTCTTATTTCGTAGACTACAATATTAGTGCAATGTACAGAGTCGCCTAAAGTCTAAACCTTTCTGTTTCCTTTCAAGACTGTACATATATCTCTGTTGAACTCTGTAAATTTTAAGATATTGCCGTACAGTTGATAGGACACTTTCTGGGAAAAACATTATGACTACAAACAGTAGTTCATTCAATGTTTTCATGCTGGGGGACCTGCTTTTCAATCTATATCTCATTATACTCATAACAAAAAATATTTTAAAGCAAAAAACCTTGAAGTAAAAATCTGAAATTCAGTGCCCAGTTTACCTCCAGGTTAAAATTTTATAAAAACTGAAATAGCTTACTTAATTCCCCATCTTCAGTCAGCTGTTTGTGTTGAAGGAACATGAAACTTGACATAACAAATCACCCACCAGAAGTGTACAATGAGCTCCTTAAAGGTTTTATTTCATTTTCTTTTCAAACTTGGACGTCTAATATTGATCCTTTTGAAGCCTGTAAGCAAAGATTAAAACAATCTAACATGCTATCTACAGGTGTGCCATGATGAATTATGATCCTTCCCTAATCCAGGGAATGAGAAGCCCGCGGTACATAACAAGTTGTTAATCAGTACAGTGGCGCAAAAGATCAATCTTTGATTCCTGTGTTCACAAACTCTGTTTATTTGGTCACATTAGAGAACAGACTGTGGTGTTGGAATGGATTCCCAGAAATGATGAATGTAATTGTCAAAACTGCCAAGGTCAATGTATAATGTTCATAAAAGAACTAACCCAATTCAAGCACCTTCCATTTGTCATTCATGCAATTTGATCTCCAGTTCTCTTTACAAAAACATATGAAAAGGGAAGACTGCTGTGTTCATTGCAGTGGAATCTTTGGCACTTTCCACTGTCACTCAGGTCAGTGACTTTCTCAGACAGAGATCATTTATACACAGCTTTTCTTTTCTCGGGGCATTTGGCCAATAATTTAAAATATGAATTTAATAAAGAAAAAAATCAGTCAAAGAATCTGTATGCATGTTCATGCTATCATGTAAATGATTTTAAAATTATAAATCAGAATCTTTCTTATCATCACCTACTTACTTTTAGCATATACTCTTTTTTAGCATTTGGCAGTATTTTATGGAAATTTATCCCAATATCAGCATTTTAAAAATGGCTTTTCCTTGAGAAACTTTCAAGTGATAAAGAATTAGAATTTTTTTTAAAATTTAAAAACTTACATAAATACCTAGTATAATACTATATATTCAAATTTTAAACTAATATAACCCTGAATTTTTCTTCATTTTGTTTGAATAACTGTTTTTCTATTGTGACTGATGAATTCATGAATCCTATCATAGATGCAGTCAGTTAAAAATTAGACACATTATTTATTCTATAATTTTATGAAATCAGTAACTGTTGGACATTTCTAACAGTGGCGCTTCATTCTGTGCATCTGTGATACATGTTAGATGCGGGGTCATACTTGACATGAGTAGTAGAATTAAAGCTTCCGTATGCAACATTGTTCCACACTGTGTCTCCGGCTCATGTGTGAGTGTATTGTAAAGGCTAGAGAAGTATTTATTAAAAGAAGAAAAATAAAAGAAACAAAAATAAAATAAAAATACATTATTCAGAGTTGAAATATACATCTTTATTAAACTATACGTGTATGTTAGTGATTTTATAACATCCAAAATTACAAATAGTTTGAGATTATCAATAAGATTATATAATATTTCTAAAGCTAAAATGGTGTATTTGTTATGTTAGAACATAACATTTAAAAATAACTTGGTGAAGTTATTTTTTTTAGTTTTTTTTTTAAAAAAGCAGTAATCAAACCTGCAATGAGAAATAACATTGAGGAAACTCTTCTTGGTCCTGTTCTTCACTTTAAATATAGTCTTTATCTTTTAATTAGAAGATAATAGCAATCATCAAGCTTAAATAGCTTAAATATGAAATAGAATTGTATAGTCACATGATCTAGAATATATACTCATATGCAAAAATTATGAACTTTCACAGACAGTTTCTAAATGTCAAGTTGAGATGTGAGTGCCCCTAAAATCATGGCTTTTTCTTTGCTTAGTGTGTGGGTCTAGTAGACAGAGAAATTAGAAAAAAATAAAGTGTGTGAATTATTGTAGGTGATAAAAGTTAAAAACATAATAGGAAATGGGGACAGTATTTTTAAAGTTTTATGAAAAACATTTTTGATACATTTAAAATTAAGATTAATAGGCAATAGAGCCTGGGGGAAATATGGATGCATAATTCTGAAAAATTTTATCTTTTCCTCCAGAAGAAAAAAAAATGCTTGAGCTTCCCTGGCTGACACGATCAGAGGGAGATAGGACAGCTTTGATTCGTGTAACTGAGTCTCAGTTCCCTCATTTATGAAACAAGATTTTAAAAATTCCTTTGAAGGTCAAATGAGAAGTTTTGATAGCTTTGTGTAAACTGTCAACTGCTACACAAATGTTAGCCATTATTCTTACAATTATCTCTTGCACATGCATGTCATATGGTTCATGGGAGATTCTCATAAAAGAGCTCAGAAAACATCTCTGCTGCTTAGCTTTGGTTTTGCAACCGTTTCATCATTTTTACATGTGAAAACTTTTTGAGGAGTGTTTATACTTAAAAAAACTAGAGAGTAAGAAGAAGATAATAGAATTATTAGACTATAATTATACTAACTTCATTGATTTTAGTTTTTCATAAAAATAAATTACACTAATTCCAAAAGATTTTCTTGAAAGATCTGAAATGTTTTATTTTCATTTGAAAAGCTTGTGCCACTGCTACTTAGTTTTAAACATTCCTTGAAGATCCGATGACTTTTCCTCATGATAAAATAGAGAAAATAAAGGCTTAGTGCTACTTGTCTTTCTTACCACAAATAATTATAATAAGTAAATTACCTTGGGCTGGGGGACTAGCTCAGCAGTGTAGCCTCCGCCTGACAGTCATGAGGTTTTGAGTCCAATTCTTGGTACCCCCTCAAAAAAAACCCCAGTAAATTACTTAACCTATATTTTATATGATTTATTTTACTGCTTCTCTTGCTCTTCTATAATGAAATGCTTATTTACATTCATAGCAAAATTATCATTAAGTTTTATTTTGTTTGTTCTTAAAATTAAAGCAATAAAGAATACTCTTTATACTTATATTTTATCAATATTATTCCACATAATGCATTTGTGTTGCTGTAGAAATCACGCATACAAATATAAGTTGAAATAAATGTTAGAAAAAAACAAGTTTCATCTTATCTATTTACTGAGTGTACGTTAGGAACTTATCATTCACTGTAAAATCAAAAAATGATCACAACTCCAGGTTGGACCCAAATTTAACTATTATTATAAGAAATTTAAAACATTCATTTCAAGCAAATGAAAAGTTTTCTAATACTGTTGACATCAACAGTAGCTTTATTTCAGTAGAAAACAAAAAAGTCACGTTTCATATCTATGCCTATAAATTATAATTTGCAAGCCATCAAAATGATGACAGCATGATAGAATTACATATAGAAATTTTGGGTGTAAGAATTTTATTGATATTAGTAATTTTATGGAAACCATAAGGAATGCTTCATGTTATTATATTATATCATAATATTTAGTATTTCTCTTACATTTGAAATCATTAAAGATAACTTTTAAACACGACTGTCGCTAATGTGTTATTGTAGTAGAAATTTCAAATTTATACATATTTAAACAAAACATCAGAAATATCATAAATGTTCATAAACTCTGTGTCCAGATTGATGTATAGGTTAACTCTTTATGCATTTTGCCTTATAACTATGACATGATTTTACTGTATCAATATATTATGTGCTATCAAAAAAATAGGTTTCTAGGTTTTCTTTCTTTCTTTCTTTCTTTCTTTCTTTCTTTCTTTCTTTCTTTCTTTCTTT